>CAUYQG010233155.1:0-34527 GCA_963574415.1 Tarsius wallacei | reverse complement strand
TGTAAGAGCTCTAAGTCTTGGAGTCCATTTGCTTCAACCCCTTCATTTTTTCAAAGAGCTTCATTGAAATATAATTCATACCCATTAAGTTACCAATAACATTCTTCTCAGACCTGGGAATGACAATACAGAAATTCATATCCACAATAGTCCACCCTATCCCCCATTCAGATCACACTCTCCATTAAGCACAATTCATCATAGAGTTTTCTAGATGGTGCCAGCCAATATTACAAAAGATAAAATGTAAAATAGTTCATGGAATTAGCTGCAGTGTCTTTAGTTATAATTACTTCTAAGACTGAAAATGATACCAATCATCTCCTTACTTAATCATCTATTTTGGATTTCCCTTACCCTCATATAGCACTTCAGCTTGTCTAGATTGTTTATCTGGTGGGGTAATATAATCTTTATCTCAAGGGAATTGAATATCTTTAATTACTTATAACCAAAGTTCTGTTTGAAATTCGAACACTATAGTTGCCTTTCTGTCATTATTTCTGATCATAAAAGCAGCAAGAGACATTCAATTGAATACCTTAAGTTTGAGAAATGCTCTTTCCAACCCTAATCATGTAGTAGCAATGTTATCTTCCCATGATAATTAAGGCTTATGAACTCTGCCATTATAGTAACTTCTTTCTTATGCCTTTTCTTGCTTGCTAATCCATTGACATTCTTGGGATGGCATTTTAGCTAAGTGTATCTTTTATAAATATTTAAAATTTTTATGGATACATATTAGTTGTACATATTCAGAGGGTCTATGTAACATTTTGATACAAGCATACAATGTGTAGTGATCAAATCAGGGTAATTCGGATATCCATCACCTCAAGGACTTATCATTTATTTGTATTAGAAGCATTCCAATTCCACTCTTTTAGTTATTTTTAAATATACAGTAAATTGTTGTTAACTATAGCCACCTTATTATGCTACCAAATACTAGATCTTATTCCTTCTATCTAACTGTATTTTTGTACCCCTGAACTAACCACTCTATTTTCTCCTCTCCCTACTACTCTCCCCATCATTCTACTCTCCATCTCCATGAGTTCAATTTTTTTTAGTTCCCACATATGAGTGAGAAGATGCAATGCTGGTCTTTCTGTCTGTTAGCCAAGGTTTTAATAGGTCATTTTTTCTTTCGATTAGACCACCAGCTTCTGGGTGAATACTTTGAACAAGCACTCATAGTTGTAACTCTTTTGCTGTAAAAATAGGCCCTGTTTTTTGATGCAATGTTGTACAAGTTTCTATGCAATGATACCCTAAAATAGTGGTTCTAACAGAGGCATTGAAGGCAGGAAAGACAGACCAGTATATGTATCAAATTTGGAAAGGCCGAATCACTAGCTCTCTAGAATAGAAGTGATCTCACATAATCAACTAGAAACAAAATACAGTCGGCCCTCTACATTTGTGAATTCTGCATCCTTGGATTCAACCAATGTGCATTAAGAATATTTTTAAAAATTGTATCTGTATTGAATATGTACAGACCTTTTTCTTGCCAATTTTCTCTAAATAAGACTGTATAACAACTATTTCCATATTTACATTGTATTAGGTATTATAGAACCTAGAGATGATTTAAAATATATGGGAGGATGTGCATAGGTTATGCACAAATACTATGCTAATATGTATGCACATAACAGAGACTTGAGATTTTGGTATCCACAGGGGTGTCTGGAACCAATTTCCCATGCATATTGAGGGACGACTGTATGGTACTAGGCTCCTCAAGGGATGGTGCTAGAGAAATGGCATCAGCATAGATGTCAACATGGTAGGTAGCAGTGGAAGTAACAAGGTAAGCTTTGTTGAAAGGAAGACCTTGCCATGGTTCAATGCATAGCTTCCATTTCTGCCACCATGGAACTCCATTCATGGATCTATTGCACAAGCACTAAGGTAGCTAAGGACTGATTGGTAGACAGTCACAGACGGAACCATCTTGTCCTGACCATTATTGAGACTCTTGCCAGCAATGGATGCTGTCTGGCAAGAATACATTTGAAATATAATGATCCACATTTTGTACCCACTTCCACAGTTCTATCGTATGGATAAAATTTCCTCAGACTAATGTTTCCATGGATGTCTTATAACCTCCTAGCCACTACCCAACTAAGTCATTCATCACTACTTAGAAGTTTGTGATTATCTGTGTCTCAGGCTGCTGCTTTCTCCACATAAAGCACAAAGATCAATGTACTGCTCTCACATCTGCCCACTGGGAGGATTTCTTTCACCATTTCCCTTTAAGAAACCCCTGAGTTTGGCTGTAGTGTGGGAGTAGTATGCCTTTGAAATATGTACCAACCAGTTGAAGTAACCTATCTGTGTGTAGAAGTCAAGATTTTCTTCCTTTAATTGATCATAAGGAATGCCTCAGGAGGAATTGGTGTGAGTTGAATTTCTATTGTGCTTCCCAATCTTATGACTTGTGGGATCTGATAATACCTAGCTCATAATAGGTATCCCCAGTTATATAGTCACATGATATTTTATGTTCAGATGCTCAGTCCCTACTACAGCTCAGCAGAACATCAGAAATTGCTTCTCAAAATAGAAAAAAAAAATTGTCTCAGGAGTCCAGAGATCTGCACTGTGACCTCTATTGGGTCTTGCCAGAGATTGCACATAGTATTATCACAGATAACTTTATCACCTATGTGGCATTAACTTAACTACTGGGTCATATGCCTACCTACATGCCAGGGTCACTTGAAGCACAGTGCTGAAGATCAGAATGTCACTCGAAATTGACAACAGTCTGAGTAATCTGTTAAATGAATAAGATAATTTTGGTCAAATGTGATATATGTTGTCTCTAAAGTCCAAAAAGGCCCACAAAATGGCATGAGTTTCTTACCTATAGAACCGGCAGCAACTTGTCTTTAACCTTGAATGGGATAGCTATATCAGCATATCATCCACAAAGTTGAATTTCTACAAATTTCACTGCTATACAAGCCTTGAATCTTTGTGGTGCTTATTTTCTCCTCTCTGGCTTATAAGTGTTTTACTAGGACATTTTCAGTTCTTCATACTTATTTCTTAATTGACAGAGCTTTCAAAATGTTATCTATATAGTGAGCTAGCATTGATCTATGGCATTTTAAAAAGAACAAAGTTGACCAGTCTCAGTGGCTCAGCCTGTAATCCCAGTGCTTTGGGAGGCCAAGGCTAGTGGATTGCCAGAGCCTACAGGTTCGAGACCTGGGCAACTTGGTGAAACCTTGTCCCTACAATAAAAAAAATACAAAATTAGCTGGGTGTTGTAGCGCACGCCTGTAGTTCCAGCTACTTGGAAGGCTCACGGAAAGATTGCTGGAACCCAGTAGGTTGATGCTGGGGTGGCCATGAGTGTATCACTGCACTCCAGCCTGGGCAACAGAGTGAGAATCCAACTCAGTAGATAGATAGATAGATAGATAGATAGATAGATAGATAAATAGATAGATAAAAAGAACAAAGTTCCTGTGGAGTTGATTTTTACAGAATGCAGGGCAGTGGATAAATATTGCTATTTGTTCCCCTTTTCTCTCATATAAAAGTCACCTTTTTTTGATCTTCCGTATTGATGAGAATTGAGAAGAATTTATTTGTTAGCTCCTTAGCCTCCCCCTCAGTTCAAAAATCTATGTTGATCTGTTTCTAAAACAGCTGCATTTATGGCTTCTACTTGATTAAGTTTATAGTAGTTCACTGTCTTCTGCCAACATTTGATGTTTATAGGAGCTATCTTTAAACTAAAATGGAATATGATAGAGATTTGTTAAAGGATGAAAAATTATAGCTAGATAGGAAGAACAAATTCTAGTGTTTTATACCACTGTAGGATGACTATAATTAATAATAATATACATTTTCATATAGCGAGAAGAGAGGTTATTGGATGTTCCCAACAGAAATGAGGTTTGAGATGATGACTATGCTAATTACCCTGATCTGATCAGTGTGCATTATAAGTATCAAAACATCACTATGTACCCCACATATATGTACAATTATTATGTACCAATTTAAAGAGTAGAATATGATGGATCACACCGCTTTTTTCTTTCATTTTTATTTTAGACTCATGGACATATGGTGTAGTTGTAGTTATTGAGTCTTAAGTGTCCCATTCCCCAGATAGTGAACATTGGACCCTAAAGGTAATTTCTGAGCCCTAAACCCCCACAATTTTTCTTTTTGCTTAGAATTGATTTGGCTATTAGGGCTCTTTTTGGTCTCATAACATTTTAAGATTTCTTTTTCTAGTTCTGTGATGAGCAAAGTTGGAATTCTGATTAGGAATGCCTTGAATCTGTAGACTGCTTTGGGCAGTATGGTCATTTTAACAATATTAAAATGGCACAAGAGATTATGCAGATAAAATGGTGTGAAGAATCTTGCAATGAGGTGATTATCCTCAATTATCTAGGTGGCTCCAGCGTAATCACAAGGGTTCTTTTAAGAGAGAACCAAAGGTGAGAGTCAGAAAAGGAGATGTGATTAATGGAGGCAGGGGTCAAAATGAGAGAGAAATTTGTCTGCTGACTTGTAAGACAGAGGAAGGGACTACAAGCTATGAAATGAATGTAGATGGCCTCTAGAAGCTGAAAAGATAAGAAAAGGATTCTTCCTTGAAACCAGAAGAAATGCACTTCTGCTGTCAGTTTAACTTTAGCCCAGTGATACTGATAAAGGATGTTTGACCTCCAGGATTATAAGATAACAAATTTGTGTTTTTTAAGCCAACAAATTCATGGTAACTTGTTACAGCAGCAACAGAAAATTATTACAAAATTATTACAAAACTTAATACTTGTTTACTGCTGCTGGGCTTTTCAGGCTTCCACAAGGTATAGAATCAGGCATACTTCAACCAAATATTTATTCCTAGATACAATTTCTTACTCTAAATCCTCTCTTTCCCTACTCTGGTGAATTGGACTGAGCAATTGGAAATCTGATGATTTTCTTTACCATTCTTGCTTGTGCTGAAATGATTTCTGTGGCGTTAGCACTCAGCTTCCTCTTATTTGAGCCTGACCCAACCCCTGTTCTCAGTTTGTTAGAGTCAAAGGTACTATCAGTGCAGAATATGATCCCTGTAGAAATAAGAAAAAGAGGAATAAACATTATTTAGGGCCAAAGATCCCCAGGAACCTAAAAACCCATGGCCAAAAGGCTCAGGAGAGGGCTCAGAAAGTCATTTAACCATTTTGCAAAAAAAAATCTACAACCAGGAGGTCTTCTGGGAGGAAGCATCTATTCTCCCCTCCCCTCTCCTCCTCTCTCCTCTCCTGCTCTCTCCTCTCCTCCCTTTTCCCTCTTTTCTATTCTATTCCATTCTCTTCCCCTAGGAGTATAATTCTTTCATTTCTTCTACTAAAAGTTTATCTCCTAGCCTTGTGCTATTCTGTTGTTATCCTCTGAGAAATAAGACAGAGGTATCAGGGTGCCTCTTTCTCTATCCTACTTCTATTGGGGGTAGGTATCATATTACTCAGTATTGTGTTTTCAGTACTGGCAAAGAAGAAACATTCAATAAATGTGTGTTGAACAGTGTCCAAAATTCTGCTTTTGTAAATGTGTTTCTTGGTGCCATGAAGTCTTGTAAATCCTCAGAGTCTACTGTTAGAATGTAAATATTCTTTTGAGAGATGAATCTGTAACTCTTATCCACTAATCACTTGAAGGGAACGAATTGTTCAGTGAAGTCAAGGCCCGGTGAAAATAAGACTAATATTTATTAAGCATCATATACATCCCACATGCTTATATTATATTTTATATTATAGTTTATATTACATAATATAAAGTGAGATTATATTTTATATTATCTCACTTAAACCTCACAAAAATCCTATACAGAATCATTCTCTCCGTTTCATAGATAAGAAAAGTAAAGCTCACAGTTACACTGCAAGCAGAAAAGCCAGTGTTCCTTCTGTTCCTCCACACGCAGGGCGAGAAGTGTATTTTGAGGAGTAGGGCGTGACACATTACCCTTCCTCTTGCCAGCTAAAAGTGGGTCAACTAAGAATAACTCAGAAAAGCAATTCCACATAAAAGTTTCCTTAGGATTTGGCATTATCTCAAGAATGACATTTTACTAGAAGTATGAATAAGATCTAAACCTAGACTCAAGATGGTAATACTTTTAGGTTTGCAAAACCAGCTAGGAGATTTTAACTCTAGTTCCTTCCTGAGTAATGCCCTGTATATGTATACAGCTATTTCAAATGAAGTGTTGTGCTATTATTGATTTCTCAGAGAATAAAATGTTCAATGTGTTCTTTTTTTTTTTTTTTTTGAGTTGGAGTCTCACTCTGTCACCCAGACTGGAGTGCAGTGGCCGCTCCCGGCCACCACAGCCTCGATCTGCGGGGCTCCAGCGATCCTTCCGCCTCAGTCTTCCAAGTGGCTGGAACTACAGGCGTGTGCTACCACACCCGGCTAATTTTTTTTTTTTTAATTTATTGTAGAGATGATGTCTCGCCAAGTTGCCCAGGCAGGTCTCAAACCTGTGGGCTCAGGTAATCCACTCACAGTCTCCCAAAGCGCGGGATTACAGGCTGAGCCACTGAGCCCGGCTTCAGTGTATTCTTACCACATGGTTTTCTCCTTCTTAGAGTCTTTGGGTTCATGGGATATGATGGTACACTTAGTAGCTCTGATTTATCTTCTTCCTCTCTTTTTTTTTCTTCATCTTTATTTTAGAGTTTGGAGGAGCTTCCCAAACTCTTCCTGTGAAAGTGTGAATAAGCAAGTCATCTGGTATTTCTAGTATTCTCCTTTAACCCGTTTTAATTATATAGATCATGAGTTTTGTGATTGTAAAATCTGGAAGGATTTGAACAATGCTCTTTGACTAAGAGAGAAGGCTGACTAATTCTTTGCTAGTTAAATCTCTGCTTCAGATTATATAGATCAAAATTTGTCTTTATTAATTTTATTTGCTATCTTTCAAATATTTTGATTCTTTAAATATAAAACTTATTTTATCAGCAAAAAAATAGCACTTATAACAGAGTGTTGTAAGTATTAAGAAGCATATATTTTCCCCTTCTTCTGAGAAAATATCTTAACAATAAAAGTAAAACCAGCTAATCCTATTTGATGTTCATAACATTTACAATTATCCAGCAGTTCCACTAATCGAATTCTTGCTTTGTTAGAGGATTTAAAATATAAATATATATTTAATCCTAAATGCTAATATGTATTTAAATATGGCACTGAAGAAAAATCACAGCAGATATAGTCAGTGAGTTATTACTTTTTAATCCATATAATGACAAAATTGCTGTCATTACTAGGTAACTAGCAAATTTAAGGGTTAATGATTAACACTTACTCTCCAAATTGGTTTTTAAAAGCCTAAAACAAGGACATCCATACTTAGAGTCATAGAAAAATCAATTGGTTGACATTTTTGTTGTTGGACTTTTGCGACATGTGCTTTTCATGCCATGTTTTGGAATAAAGAGTTACTATAAGAATTTCAGGAGAATGGATCTGACAATCGTGCATAAAATAGATTAGAAGAGAATGATTTAGGCATTGGGAAGACCATTTAGAATGCTTTAAGTTTTCCTGGACAGAAATATTGAGGACCACGGCTGTAGCCAGCAGTAAAATGTAGAAAAGATGGATGGGAGCCATGCTTTGGCGTTAGAACCATCATGGGTTGCAATTGATGGCTGGGTTGGAGGCCATTGAGCAGGAAGTTTTAAAGATAAATTCTATTCTTCCCAGAATGCCAGAATGATACAGTGTCTAAGAACCTAGATTTTGAAGTAGGTCTATTGTACGCTGGTTAACCTCTTGAGATTTCAGCTTCCCAACTATAAAGTGGGACTAATAATATTCCTTAAAGAATTGAAAAAAATTTTGGCTGTAAAATACTCAGAATGGTGTCTGGCAACTCATACCTATTTATTGTCTCAAGAGGATATTGTCAATATTAGTCACCATATAATAAAAGAAACACGATCCTTATTTATCAAATTCCACTCATGAGCTCACTGATTTGTTGTTCATTCTAATGAAATAAAACAGACCCTCTGCCCTCTAAATTATTAGGATTACACTTTAATATTTTAATTCTTAATATTGTTTATATTAGATTGATTGAAATATTTTGATAAGGCTCTTCTTCATGAAGCTGAAATATAGTTGAAAATAGTATGTAAGAATCTTATTTTAAGGACGTTAGTCTCTCAGGTACAAAAGATATTTTTTAAGGTAATTTTACATAATAAGTAGCTCAAAGTAGAGACTATGAAGGCCCAATTTTGTCAAATTCTGAGGTCTTAAGTGCCATTTCGATCAGAGCTGCTGCCATCAAAACAGATTCAGTGGGGATTGAATAAACCCTGCTGTTGGGAGTAAACTCATTATCTGTCTACAGGGCTGCAGTAACATCCTTGGTGTACCAAGTTATTTTAACCAAGTGCTCCATGGAAGTCAAAATTCTTTAAAATAGCATTGGTTTTTGTGTACCTGAAGTAAAGTTGGTATGTTGGTGGGTGGTAAACCATTTTTTGCCCAATTGAATGGGGCAGTAACTCACAAAACTCATGCCAACCTCCTCTCCAAATTCAAACTAAACCGAAGCAAATATTAATCATAAGTGTCAGAGATTAGACAGCACTTTGGGGAAGCTTTGATTCATTTTATAGAGAAAGAAAACAAAGCGCGGTGATCACACAGAAAATTAGTACTGTGGTCCTCAATCCATGATTCTAAATATATGAACAGTCCTGCAGAGCATCATGGGCAACACTCACTTCATAGAAAAATATAAAGAAAGCACATACCTACATAAAATAATGTCATCACATACATTTAGATGAGATGATTTTAAAATATCGTCCTGGGCAGATTGTTGAGATGGCATTATTATCTGACACTCACTTCTCTGCGACTATAACCTGTGAGTATGCACAATAATTTACTTTCTGTTCTGATATCTTACAACATTGTATAGACAAAAATAAGCACCTTAAGGTAGTGGAGGTTGTGTGTGTGTGTGTGTGTGTGTGTGTATACGCGAGCACAACTGAAATCAACTGGTGCTTTATTTCATTGGAAACTTTTGTAGCTAGAAAAGAAATACCTAGACAGCAAAGTGCTTCCAGCAAAATTTTTTATGATTAAAAATGTGTTATTATTCATTCTGTGGCAGGATAAATCAGAACATAGACTATTCGGCTAGATAAATTTACCTTACATCTCAAATTATTTTGCTTGAAGGAAGGAAATAGAAGGGTTTGTATTCTAAAGGGAGTTATTGATAAGCAAAAGATAAAGTGGATAGAAAAGAAAATAAGACATTTGCTTTATTCCCCCAAAAAAGTGAGTAAGAATGACATTTTCATTTTTGAAAACATTGCTACAAAGATTATTAGAGAGAATAATTGTTGTCATATCATATATGATGCCTACAAAAGCAATATAAAGGAGCCTATTTCCATCAACTGGCTCATATTTGGGCAAAAGGTTGTTATTAAAGTGGCATTTCACAAAACAAATCCCTTTTTTGGTGAGAAATTAACACAAAGAAGTAGTTTTTGTAATTATATCTAATTTTATGTCTCAATATTAGTCTTTTGGAGTGAGAACACCAGGTACTAGGAGGCAGGAATAGAGGGATCCCTTGGCAGTTCCTATATTTACTTGTTATAAGCCTCTGGGCAAATCCCTGTAACTCTCAGAGCCTCATTGGCTTTATATCTAAGATGGAAATGACAGTGTCAATCATTCCACCCAGGACACAGGACTCCAGGTCATCTAACTTTTGTTATTGAATGTCTATTTGACAACAAGTAATGGCACACTAATAAATCATATATGTGAAGCCATTTTGAGAGTTTGAAGAATTATACTGATGTGAAGAACCATGATGCCAAATTGTTGAGGAAAATGGTAAACATAAATAATTATTACTCAAGTATTTGAAGATACAAATAATGTCAGAAAAATTTGGAAGTTTTCTTTACTAAAGAAATACACACACACCTACATACACACTTCAAGATGATGCCTTTAGAGAGTATATTCATCTTTAGTCCTTGCATCAAATCTCTTTCCAATCACCAGTTCAGATAGCAGTTTCAGAATTTTCATCTGACAAAAATTTTTCCTTCCCTGGGAGACTATTTCTCTCAGATGCTTAATATCCTATTCTGGCATACATACAGCAAGTGCCTGAGGAAAAAAATAAAAATAAAACAAGAAAAGTGTTTTCCTAAAATGAAAAGATAACATCTCAATGGGAAATTGGGGACAAGGGAATTAAGTCTTGATTGATAGTTTTGGTCTAGTCTTCAGTAGATCCATAAGTGATCCCTACACTACAATTGTTGTGTATCTATATTCTAAAGGGAACTGACGATATTACAGTCAATCAATCATTCTCTAACAGATGCTTATACATTGACTATACAATCGTTTATTGAATTACTATTCAAGACACATGTAATATATACTTACATAGAAAAAATATTCTTTAGCAAGACTAAATTTTATGAAATAAATAGAAACAGCAGGCAATAGCAGACAAACACTAGACTATGGGGACAAACTTTAAGTAAAGAGGAGTGTGGAGATGAAAACATGTAGTGAAAATCATAGTGAGTTGTGAAAAGCGAGGAGGCGTGGAATACATGGAGAGAGAAAGGGCAGGGCTAGCAGGTTGTGAGGAGCACTCAGGAGTTAAGGTGGTGAATTAGGATAATTTCCACTGGAAGTAACACACAAACATTTATTCACCTGTTGCAACAGTGTGAAGAAGAGACAATAATGATGAGCCAGCTCCCCAGTGTTCCCCATTTCCCCATGGAAGCGCACAAGGCAAGGGTTCAGTAGGTACAATTCAGGTACACTTCAGTGTAATCGAGTCCCAAGCAAAAGCCTTCTGCCTTTTCACAGACCCATGGACTCAGAGAATAAAATGGGGGAGAACTCTGAGTCAAAGTATAGAAAAGTGCCTCAGCCAAGGCTCTTAATGAGGAGGTCTCTTGAAAGGAGGCACCTAGGCTAGAAATGCAGATGTGCCTATGAGAATGGCCAGCTAGGGGCAGGGGGAAGGCAGGTTGGAGGCTGAGTTTTTAACTACAACTCCATCCAGAAAACTTTAATACACTGGTTGTGTGTCAGGACTGTTGTGAGAAAGCAGCCATGAGGCCCGCCAGGCAAGCCT
The DNA here is from genome assembly GCA_963574415.1 of Tarsius wallacei. Taxonomy (NCBI): domain Eukaryota; kingdom Metazoa; phylum Chordata; class Mammalia; order Primates; family Tarsiidae; genus Tarsius; species Tarsius wallacei. The sequence continues at coordinate 23,312 of CAUYQG010233155.1, read as the reverse complement.
AGTGATTTTCTGTGGTCAGACCTTTATGATCACACATAGGATTTTAGACTGGAGTCACACACCTTAGTGTGGTGGATGGCGATATAGGAAAAGTACGTTTAAGGGTGTCTCCAGCCAGAGTGGAAATCAGCTGGAGAGATGGAGCAAGGAGAGGTTGCAGTCAGTCTTGTTCAGACTTACAGGGAATTTTAGATTGTTGAGGAAGGTAGGACCCTGAATTCCATTGCAGGTTTTTGTCTGTACTGGTTGAATAGACTAGAGCACAGCACTTTCATCTCTCTGAGGAATCTGCTTCTTTTGTTTTGAGTTTGAGTCTCACTCTGTCACCCAGGCTGGAGTGCAATGGCATATTCACGATCACCGCTGCCTCGACCTGCCAGGCTCAGGTGATCCTTCCACCTCAGCCTTCCAAGTAGCTGAAACTACAGGCGTGTACCACCACTCTTGGCTAATTTTTTGATTTATTATAGAGGCGAGGTCTTGCCAGGTAGCCCAGGCCGGTCTCAAACCCCTGGGCTCAGGCAATCTTCTTGCCTCCCCTTCCCAAAGTGAAGGAGTCTGCTTCTTCATCTACAAAGTAGGATAATAATTCTTTCCTATGGGTTTGGTCTAAATGAGGAAATGTTGAGAAAATGCCTAGCGAAAGTCTGCGGTAGCATGCTCTTATGTCAAATCATGCTCTGTCAACTGATTAGGTTCAAAATGTTGGCACAAAACTCATCCTGTGGCAAGCCTTGGGTCCCCTCCCACTGTGAGGCTTTTCTGTCTTCTCAATAAATCCTGCTTTCTAAAAAAAAAACAAAAAAACAAACAAACAAAAAAAACTCACCCTGAAGGAGGAGCCAGCCCTTTAAGTCTGATCCAGTGAGATATCTGTGGTGGGCTGAACAATGGCCCAAAGATCCATGCTCTAATTCCTGGAGACTGTGAATGCTATTTTATGTGTGAAAAGGACTTTGTAAACACAATTAAGTATCTTAAAATGTGAGATTATGGCCGGGCTCAGGGGCTCCGCCTGTAATCCCGTGCTTTGGGAGGCCGAGGTGAGTGACTTGCCTGAGCCCGCAGGTTCGAGACCCGCCTGGGCAACTTGGCGAGACCTCAACTCTACAATAAATCAAAAACTTAGCCGGGCATGGTAGTGAGCACCTGTAGTTCCGGTTACTTGGAAGCCTGAGGCAGAAGGATCGCTGGAGCCCAGCAGGCCAAGGCTGCGGTGGCCGGGAGTATGCCACTGCACTCTAGTCTGGGCAACAGAGTGAGATTCCAACTCAAAAAAAAAAAAAAAAAAAAGTGAGATTATCTTGGCTGTGCAGGTGGCCCTAAATTTAATCACAAGAGATTTTACAAGAGGTAGACAAACAGAGATTTGACTTCAGATGAGGAAAAGACATGGTGATGATAGAGCAGATAATTGAGTAAAGCAGTCACAAGCCAAGGAATGTCAACAGCCTTAGAAACTAGAAGGGACAAGCAACAGATTCTTCCCTGGAGCCCCTGAAGGAGCCTGTCCTGCTGACATGCTAGTTTTAACCCATTGAAACACAGCTCAGACATCTGGCTTCCAGACTATCACAATACGTTTGTATTGTTTTAAGCTACCAAGTTAGTAGCATCAGAAAACTCACCCAAGAGCCTTTGCTGTCAGTCGGATGTATACATCTGTGGACAGCTTGGATTCCAACAGTCAGCTTTGACTCTTAGCTCTATTCTCCCTGGACCCATGTATGATTGTTAATACACTTTTCAACTGAGTGATAAAAGGACATAAGGGATTGTTTTCTTCTGGAGAAACTGAGAAGGCGCAGAGTAATAGACCACTGTGGAGCCACAAAAATAGAAGAAAATTGGTTTGCAAGTTTCATGGGAAATATGCCTTGGAATCTTGTATGTTATAAGGTGGGCCCGACAACATTCAAATTCACACTATTAAAGTGGTTGTATGATATCCTCTCACTGATGTGGCCCAAGGATATTATACATTTAAGATAAAACTAGTGAACTGAAACATCGATATTTTATCTCTGCTCCTAACTTTCCTTTTTGATGTGGTACCCACAGCATTACTTCTTACACACAAACATTTTGGGGACAACACTGATTCATGGCTGTATGATCAGTCTCAGGCCCCGAGGTCTGTACACACAGAAAACAGCTTTTAGTCCAGTGTCTAGCTTTGCATAAGCTATCGACCACATGTTTGACTTTTACATCCATGTTGTTTCACTGCAGCAGTGAAAATGGCAGACATATGGAGAAACTCACAGACCTTGGCAAATAAAGTAAAGGGCTGGGCCCATGAAGATATCGAAAGTGTACACATTCAACTTTCCAATAAGCTGCAACCTTGACTGTTGTTTGATCTCTTTCCTTTCCTTTCCTTTCCTTTCCTTTTGTCCTTTGTGTCCTTCATGTCTTCCTTCTGCCCATTTTCCTAGTTCATTAGCACCTCCACTGGAGGCAGAGTTGCAGAGAGTAGAAAAAAAAATAAGTTCCATAAATCAATTTTCCTACTTGTCAGCAGCTATTGCACAAGGTTTATAAGAGATGAAGGTGAAAATTATTGACAAAAAAAAATTTGGAACAGCAGTAGAGTTCATTCATTCAGAGAAACTATGTGAATTGAGAACTGAAGGTCAAAGTCTTTTATGCATTTGTCACTAGTGATTTTATTCTGAGTGGAGAATTCTGTGATTTCTCAATCTGCTCTATAAAAGAAGAGAAAGGGGAGGGGAAAAAAAAGAAAGGAAAACATGTTTTTGACTTCTCTGAATTCTTAGTAAAGTATTTATCTTAATCATGCCCCTTGGTACCTACCTCTCATAGAAGTGATAGTAGATTCTTTTAGTTTGCTTTGGAATAATTTCCCATCATTTGCTTGGCATATGGTTGTACCACTACACATTAATCTTTGATTCTTTGATTTTATTTTTCCCTGAGGAGACACTTTTAAATATGACTGCTTTCTTCATAACAGCTTGAAGGTAAATTCTACATTCTTCTCCCTGATACTTAATTTCCTACGGTTAGAGAGTAGATGGCAAGACAGAATTAGATATTTGTACAACAGTTTCTGAAAGGTTTATTAGCACTTCTGCAAAGACTTATTTCTTAGGCCAGGTGCAGTGACTCATGCCTATAATCCCAGCATTTTGAAAGGCCGAGGCAAGAGTATTGCCGGAGCCCAGGGGTTCAAGACCATCCTGGGCAATGTGGCAAGACAGCAAATAAATAAAAAAATCAACCAGACGTGGTGGTGTGTGCCTATAGTCCCAGCTACTAGGAAGGCTGAGGTAGAAGGATCACCTGAGCCCAGGAGGTCAAAGCTGCGGTAATTGAGATTGTGACACCTCTCTTTAGCCTTGGCAACAGAGTGAGACTCTGATAAAAAAAAAAAAGCTTATTTGTGAAGAATCAAATAGGGACCAATGTGTAGAAATTCCAGAGGTAGGATATAGACTTGGTTCAAGAATCTTCTAATATCCAGAGCTGTTCATAACAGCTTGAAGGGAGGAATGATGTTAAAGTTGTCAAAGCCAAGGTTAGGTGCCTTTTGCTGGGATTAATGAACATAGCCAAGATAAAACCAGAAGAAAACTCACATCTCTCCTACTTTGGAGATTATGTTAGTCTAAATTTATGTCTTAATACAACAAAATTGACAGTCCTTTTATTTTCTTCAAATAGCCCAGCTTGATATACTCATATTCAATTTAAACCGTTCTTCTAATCTGCAATACACTCCATCCATGCATCTATTCAATTCACATCCATCCACTTAGGATCAGTTAAAGAATGACTTCCTTAGCCTTTGCTACATTCAACAATCTTCCTTTTTCTGATTATTGAAACATTCACTAACTGCATCTCTTACTTCAGTATTTCATTACATACCAATACCTGTATTTGTCACCTAATTTTTCTACATGTGCATATCTTATCTCCGCAAAATTGACAAGTCCTGAATGGCACGAACAGTACAAGGCTGGCTATATACTAGAATTTTTTAAATTTAATGATTAGATTGAATTTTTTTATTCTGTGTAGAAATGAATAACGAGATTTTCAGTGAAGGTTCTCTTTTGTCATTGATGAGACCTCTAAAATGTACCACTATGTCAATTGTAACCAATCTTTATAAGGTGATTGTTTCCTTTACAGAATTGATTATGTGAATATCTTTCTAAAGCCAGGATGTAGAAATGCTTAACCATTTCGTTAGCATCATAAGCCCTGAATATCTCTGTTCCTGATCTTTTGTAAATGTCACTTCATGGCAAAATAGAATAATGACACAAGCAGCTTCATAAAAGATAGCATATAAGGTTGCAAGACTACAAAAGTTTAAAAGTCAAACTAGAGGAATAAATTTTGTAAGACTGTAATAATGAAATGGTATTATTTGACTGCCAAGTATTTTAGTTTCATCATAGCTATAAAAATAAAAAAAACCTTTAACTTCTTTTTATAAAGATATTTTTAACTCCATTCACCTTTTACAGACTGGTTTTAAATTAATTGAAGACAAATTATGGCTGCTGTTCATGAGCATATATATATCATATATCTAATATTAGTAATTTTTCTGGTATGTAAAAAGCTTGGAAGTCACACTCCAACTAATATATATCTATATATTTATATCTATCTATATGGGGGTGCCAAAAATGTGTATACATTTTAAGAGATGTTATCTATGTATTACTTTTTGAAGTTGAATTGCATTACAGTAGGAATGTGTAGTATGATGTTTGCTCAACCGTGTTTCCGCCATTTTCTTTGACTGTCCTGCCTGTCGCGTGGTGATGTTAGCATTCATTTGATTAATGCCATCTTTTGCGCAAAATGTCACACTTAAAATGTGTATACATTTTTAGGCACGCCACATATATAATATAGGAATATATATGTATAATATATATATATGTTATATATATATATGTCATTCCCTGGGTAGTAGGATCACCAAGGTCCTTTGCCACAAAATTTCATTGTAAATTAAAATAAACCATGAAGAATTCATTTAGCAAATACATATCAGACAACTAATTATATATCAAGAATTAATTTTTCTTTCATTTACATTATTTTTTATTTATTTAATTTAATTTTTTAATGGAGACAAGGTCTTTCTATGTTGCCCAGGCTGATCTGGAACTCCTGACCTCAGGAGATGCTCTTGCCTCAGTCTCCCAAAGTGTCAGGATTACAGGTATTATAGGATTACAGGCAATTTATATCCCCTGGCTGAAAAAAGGCTTATTTACATTATTTTGTAAGTGAATATGATAAGGCTTGCTTTACTTAGCTCACTGTTGCATTTGAAAGAAAAGAAAACCATAAACTTGAAAAGACTTTCCTAGGTTACAAGACCCTCTCTTCCTGGGACACAGCAAGACATACATGACTTAGAATTAGAACCTCTATAGAGTATCTCTCAACCAACTACTCAGAGTTGTCCGAGCTTCCCCAACCCTGTTCCCCAGGCAAGAAGATTTCATCTGTTTTTCAGAGGCAGCAAAGCAGAGTTGTTTGACAGTTCTTTAGAATTTAGACCAGGAGTCTAAGCTGGGTGATGGCATTTATTTCAGTTTTATCATTTTTCTTGAAACCATAAATTTCATATGTATATATACATGTACGTGTGTGTATATATACATATATACACACATACATATATTTCATAATAAACACAGTTTTAAAGAATGACAGTAGGAAATAAAGTGAGATAAGCAAGGTAGCAAGCATTCTTACCACCTCACAATGAAGTGCCCAAAAGGGAAAGCTGGAATGTCAGAATGCCATTCCAGTTTTCCAGTTTTCTGGGTTTTGGAGCTACAGGATCTTATTGATCCCATGTTGAAAATTTGAGGTTCTTTGCTGTGGGGGGGGGGTGCTATTTACCTTCTTCCGGGTCAGTTAACCTTGATAAAACAGTGTTTTTTGTTGTGGTGGTTGTTATTTTGAGAGTGGGCCTTTGTTAAGGAGAACAGCATGCTCTAGGACTATTTTCTTTCTTTCTTTTTTTTTTTTTTGAGTTGGCGTCTCACTCCTCGCCCAGACTGGAGTGCAGTGGCCGCTCCCGGCCACCGCAGCCTCCACCTGCTGGGCTCCTGCGATCCTTCCGCCTCAGCCTTCCGAGTAGCCGGAACTACAGGCGTGCGCTACCACGCCCGGCTAATTTTTTGATTTATTGTAGAGATGAGGTTTCGCCTGCCCAGGCGGGTCTCGAACTCGCGGGCTCAGGCAATCCACTCACCTCAGCCTCCCAAGGCGCGGGATTACAGGCTGAGCCACCGAGCCCGGCTTCTAGGAGTATTTTCAATGATTACTCTTCCCCTCCCTCTGCCAAAAGCAGGAGTTGATTTTTCTTTGATTTTCACAATAAGAACCTGGTGAAACTCCTGGAGGTAAAACTCATGAAAGTTGGGGCACCTTTGAAGTTTTTAAACTCTCAAGTTAGTTCACATTGAGTCTTTAAAATTCATCAGTTACAGTTTAAGTTTTCCTATGGGTACTGGCTCCAGGCAAGGGCTTCTACTGGTCTTCTGCTTCCAGTAAGCTGTGATTCTCGGTATCTATTTATCTCTCCAGATTTCTGGGCAGCAGTTTGCTTGTAACCTCAATTCTCTATGACAGGTTGTTGACTTTCAGTTTGTTCAGCCTCTTCCTTGTGAGGTTGGAATGTGACTTATAAGCTCTTTGCATGTCAAACCAGAAACTGAGAATTATTTTCTGTCCCCCTTTGCGTTATTGTTCCTAATGCCTTATCTCTACCAGAAGGCCAAGTAGATTACGTTTACTGCACAAGGTAAGGTGTGTTTGATGCATGGTATCACAACATGACTTATCCATATTCATATCACAGCTTAGATTATTCAAAATGTCATACAGCCATGGAAAACCAAAAAGACAGATTGGAAACTCCAGTGATTTATTGAATTTGGACTGGTAAAGTGGGGTTCTTTGGTGTGAGAGCCCTTTTGAAATCTTCCAAAGGCACATGTCTCTAACAACAATTTTCATTCTCATGTCTCCATCTGCATTGTGACTCTGCAGTCCCTTTCTTTAAGTCTGACTGTGTAGATAAACCTATTTGAGAAACAGAATTTCCACAGCTCCTCTGAGACAGATTTTGGACCTGCTAGCCCTATGATATTTTATTTTATTTTATTTTATTTTACAAATGTGGGGTTCAAATAAGGGTTAAGTAGGCTGCATGGAGGTGAAGTTTGGGCTTCTAACTGACCCTCACTCCCTCTGGTAGTGGACCAGGTACCCATTGTGTTGTCATGTGCCCCCACTCTCTTCTTTCCCTCCCCTATCAATGTCCAGTGACTTCTGATCCCACCCTTGTGCTAATGTTACTAGTGTTCAGGGCCCACTTATGAGTGAGAACATGCAGTGTTCAGTTCTTTGTTTCTGTGATGGTTTACTTAGTATCCTGGTCTCCAACTCTATTCAATTTGCTGAAAAATCCATGACTTTGTTCTTCTTTATGGCTGCATGATGCTTCACCGTATATATGTACCACATTTTCTTTATCCAGTTCACTTTTGATGGGCAGCAGGTTGGTTTCATATTTTTGCTATTGTGAATAATGCAGCAATAAACATGCATGTGCAGGTGTTTTTTTGTAGAGTAATTTATGTTCCTTTGGGTATATTCCCAGGAAAAGGATTGCTGCATTGTGTGGACGATCAATTTTTAGTTTTTTTAGGAATTGCCACACTGTTTTCCACAGAGGCTGAACTAGCTTGCAGTCCCACCATCAGTGTAGAAACATTCCCTTTTCTTCACACCTGCACCAGCAACTGTCGTTTTTTAATTTATTGATAGCCATCCTTATCGGAGTTAGGTGGTATCTCATTGTAGTTTTGATTTGTATCTCTCTGATGATTAGTGAGATAGAGCATTTTTTCATGTGTATGTCATCTTTTGAGAAGTGTCTGTTCATGTCCTTTGCCCGCTTTTTAATGGAATTTTTTTCCCCTTTCACTTCATTTGAGTTCCTTGTAGATCCTGGATGTTAGGCCTTTGCCAGATGCATAATTTCCAAATATTTTTTTCTCATTCTATGGGTTGTCTGTTTAATCTGTGGATGGTTTCTTTTGCTGTGCAAAAGCTTTTTCAGTTTGATGAGGTCCCACTTGTCTATCTTAGCTTTTATGGCATTCGCTTTTGTGGACTTGCTTAAAAATTTGAGGCCTACTCCAATGTGCATAAGGGTGTTTCCTACATTTTTTTCTAGGATTCTTATAGTTTGAGGTTTTACGTTTAGGTCTGGCTCATTCTGCATTGATTTTTATATATGGTGACAGTAGGGGTCAAATTTCATTCTTCTGCATTTGGTTAACCAGTTTTCCAAGCACCATTTACTAAATATAGTCTCCTTTCCCCAGTGATTGTTATTGATGGCTTTGTCAAAGATGAGTTGGTTGAGAGACTGTGTTTTTACTTCTAGAATCTCAGTCCTGTTCCATTAATCGATGTACCTATTCTTGTACCAATATTAGGCCATCTTGGTTACTGTAGCCTTGTAATAAAGGTTAAAATCTGGAAGTGTGATACCTCCTGCTTTATTCCTTTTGCTGAGGATTGTTTTGGCAATTAATGCTTTTTTTGTTTGTTTCCATAGGAATTTCTGTATTGACATTTCTAGGTTTGTGAAAAATGATGTTAGTAATTTGATGTACTGTGACATTTTAGAAATGCTTTTTCCAAATCAAGTCAACAAAGTGAGGAAACAAACTAACAGCTTGAGAAAAAACAATATTGAGATAGTAAGTAAATTAGTTCACTTTTATAATTGATGCTAATACCTCTTTGAGGGTCTTGGACTGTTTGAAGACTTCACATTTTGGTGGTTTAGCTTTCTAGCTCTTGGAATTTTTTATGGTCAATGGTATTTCTTGATTTCTCTAGTTACAGAGTAGAAACCTGAACCCTGAATTCTCTCTGCCCATAGAACAGCCTCCTTCATGAGAGTCCAGTGCATCAAAGAGCCCGCCTCCTGCCTTAAATTCAGTTGACTGTGTGGTTATTCTATGCAGTGATGTTACTGCACACTTGGTATCCAAGTCTCATTGGTTTGGAGTTGACTTAGCAAAACCTTTCCTTACAGACTTGGAAAGATCTTAACTAAGTACATAAATCATGGCAGCTGCAAATACATCTGGAGATTATTTCCATTTTACTATGTGATTTAAAGTTCTGGAGAAATTGCCCAGTAATATTCTCAGCATTTATGATACCTTACAAAAAACTATGATTCCATCCAACCAGAGGGAAACAATTTCAGTCAACTCACTACCCAGTAATTCAGGAAACAACTATGACCAAGTCATTTGGAAGGACAGGGCAGCACCAAATTAAATCAATTGCCTTGATGTGTAACTAGATTTATTTGTTGTTGTTTCCAAAAGCCCTATATGTGAAGTAGTCTACATGAGGCAGAAAAAGCTGGTCAACTAGTTTAAAACATAATACACAATAATAACACAAAGGACTCATTTTTGTTAACTGAATCCTACTCCATGCCAGGCATTATGCTAAACATTTAATATAAACTATTTTATTTCATTCTCCTGACAGTTTTATAAATGCTATTATATCCTTATTTTATGGATGAAAAAAATTGAGGCTTAGGAAAATAAAGTCTAATTCATCACAGCCGGAAAGAGACAGAGTTCAGCTTTGAACCCAAGCTGTCTAGGTCTAGGAAATTTGTCTTAATCACTGCACTATACCAAGGGGTGGGGCTAGTCTTTCATCTTCAGATTGTTACCTATGTGGCATAATTTAAGTGGCATCAGGAAGTCCACTTGTTTACATATATCTCCTCAACTACAAGCTTATCACAATTATGTGTTATGCTTTGGTGGTTGTTTGCCTTTCTACTTGTAAAAGTGAACACTCCTGGGACCTGGAAGTGAAGGTGGGACTAACTTACTAAATACCTTTGTTCTGAACACCTTAGTACTTGTTATAGAGACATCAATTTCTCATGATTAATTACTCTTATTGGTGAGGGAATCATAAGTACAAAGTCAAAACTTTAGAATTGAAAGTTTTTGCTTATGTACTCACCATAGCCTTGCCACCATGTGGTTACATAGAATTTAGGCAAGGTTCTTAACATCTTCATGCTTACATTTCATACATGTAAAATGGGTGTAATGATAGAACCTACTACATAAGGTTGTTGTCATGGCTAAAAGAGATGATATATGAAAGGTGTTTGCCTAGTTGCATAATGTATAGCAAGCCTTCAATACCTGTTATCTATTATTATTCTTATATCAATGAGATAAAGAGAAGGAGGTCAAATCTCTTTCCTGTAATGCAGTCTTGCCCATGTTCACTTACAGAATGGGAACCACAGGTCCACTTAATCTTCCTTCCTTTGGGACTTATCAATTATCTGATAATCCTCCTCAACTTAAAGCTGCCTGTGATCGGATTCCTTGCAAATGATCCTAAGTCATTGCTTTTACTTTGTGGGGAGAAGGGAAATGTTATTGGCATTTTCTACATCCAAAGTGACACAGAACTCTCCAGAGGTAAGAAGCCCAGATGTTGGAACATTAAGCTGCTCTCAGGTTGCCAAGATCATGTCTTATTGCTTTGTCATTGCCATGCCTCTGGGTATTTGCACAGGCTATTCTTTCTGTTTTGGTTTCTTGTTCCTTGACAGTTATACCCAAGTCCTGCTTATCCACCTGTTAAAATCCTAATCCTTTATAGAAGACACTGGTATTTAATTATTTTTGTTGTCAATATGTGATCCAGTAGCTGATCTCCCTTCCTGCATTGGGAAATATGCCATCGGGTGACGTGTGGTAGGCACAAGGACCCCTCTCTCTACAGTGTGAATGTTGAGATGGTCTCTAAGATGCTCCTTCCTGGAACTTTGAATCTGGAAAGAAGTAATGCAAAAAATAATAGCACATTGTGCTGGCAACTGCAGGGTATCCAGAGTCTCATGGTAGGTACTATGGCACCATCAGTAGTGTGCTATAGCCAGCTGGTACCATTCATTATTATGCATTAGTTGTTAAACACATTTTTTGTTAATTATTAAGTTATATAAACATATGAATACATAAATATTGTAAACAAAGCTAATAAATACTCAAAAGTAATCAATTCCTAATTCTTATGCTTTTGGGGTTACTTACGTCTATTTTTATATACTTATATGAGAAGTATTGTGTAATGATGTATGTTACTGTATTTTTTTTCTTGGAAAACCAGTTTTCAGACATATACCACCACACCACATCCACTGTTAAATGGTGGTGACGCCAAGATCAGCATTCATAGTCAAGAAGGCAGTAGTGATATTCTCATTATGCTGTTTGTCTGTCTGAGATTGTGGCCATCTGACTCCATTTGTTTCTACCTATTTCCTGACCTGACCCTCTAGTTTTTCAAGAGCCTGTGAACTAACACTACTCTACTACAAATAGTCCCCAGCTTACAATGGTTCAACTTAGAATTTTTCAACTTTACGATTATGTAAAACCATCACAATTTTGATATAATGATCAGTATTCAAAAGTTACATGAGATAGTCAACACCTTACTATAAAACAGGCATTGTGCTAGATGATTCTTCTTAACTATAGGCTCAAGTGAGTGTTCTGAGCACATTTAAGGTACGCTAGGAGTATTAAATGTATTTTAGACTTGATATTTTTAGCTTATGAAAGGTTTGTCAGGACGTAATCCTATTGTAAGTCAGGAAGCATCTGTATATTCCTTTTCTGCTCAAGTTAACCCACTTCTATTGTTTTAAAGTAAGAATTCCAGTATATTTATCCATATTTTCAAAGTCTGTCACAGAGAGCCAACCTTGACACCTCTCACCATTTATATATATAATATTATATATGAAGGGGACCCCCAAAAAGGAATTTATTGATAAAAACTTCTGTATTTATTCTTACATGTTTAAACTTCAGTCATCTTCAACGTACTCTGTTTGATGCAATACACCTATCAAGATGCTATTTCTACTACTCAAAACAGTTTTTGAACTCATCAATTTTGATGGTTTTTAGTGCTTCTGCCATTTTTTTTTTCACCTCTTCCACATCGGCAAACTTTCCCTTTGAGGACTTATTTCATTTGGGGAAACAAACAAACAAAAAAGTAACTTGGGCTGAGATTGGATGAATAGGAAAGGTGGGACTGAGGGGTCATGTCGTTTTTGGTCAAAAGGGCTGAACACACAACACAGTGTGGGCAGGTGCACTTATAAATTCACTGAAGCCCAACACAGCCTCTCATAACAATGCACACTGATGCCAATGGGTTGCTAGAACACTTACCTAGTGGGGGAATCTGTACCACAAGCCCCTTCCCCCAAAAGATAATTTCAGGTTTTTTTGGTTCCCTCATTATATTTCTTTTGCTACCTGTGGCTCTTAGTCATGCTTCTATTTTTGCACTAAGCACAGCATTGCAATTTATTTATTTATACTTCTATGTCCTTGAAGAGGGTAACATTGTTTTATTTACCTTTGTTTCCCAAGTTGGTATCACCAGGCTTGGAACACAGAATGTAATAAATAAATGCTGGGTTGTTGTTTGTTTATTTCATTGATAAGGATGTTGAGGGTTTGTGTGGTGGCAGTTGTAGACATATTCCATGGGTCATGGGATCAGCACTTCTGAAATGACCTACAACATCACTGTGGTTAAGAGAAGGCAATTAGGGACATGCAATTTGAATCCTCTTTTGTTTACTATAGCTGAAGCTGCATGACTTAGAAACTACAGGGAGTAGAGGATAAGAGAGGAGAGAGTAATGCTATCATTCAGCAACTGGAATATAATATAAAAGAAATATTCTACTCAAAATAAAAACCTATGCTTAGAAAGTTGTTTTTTTTTTAAAGGTCAGATTCAAAGATTAAAGGGCGTGATCCAAAAGTCAAAAGTATAAAATCTGCTGAATGGCTGATCAAAAGAAAATTATTGATGATGGAAAAAATTGAAGAAGAAAAATATACAGAAAAAGACTCAAGAATATATATATGAGAACACAGTCAAAATACAAAGAGTCACATCTCTGTAATTTTAAGAGGAGTTTTTATTGTTTTCTTGTTTATGAAGTGTTTTATGGACTACACTTAAATTTAATCTAGTGCAGTTAAGAATAAGGCAATGGAATGAAGTTCTATCAGTATATTTGCAATCCAAATTAAAGACTTTGTTACTAGCACCCTTCAATTTAATGGAATCTGATGTAGTTTTAATTGACACAATAAGTTTCACAGTGGGTGTAATGATTTATGTAAATGTAAATCCGAAATTATACTCTGATCTGATCAGTCTACAATTACTTTTGAAGTCAACATATGAACTGTATTGTCAAGGGAATAAATCTAATGAAAAAGCTGCAGGGAAAATTGCTTATCATGCTCATAAAAGATAAAGGAATCAATATGAGGTCTGTTTGTTACATGGTTTTGCATAACTTTCATTAACTGAACAGAGGCTTAAAGGATTTTCTGATGGTTTTCTCTGAATTATCAAATAAAAATATTATAAACAAGATAGATGAAATGATGAATGTGAAAATTCTAAATATTAGTACATTAAAAAAAATAAAGTGTAAAGAAAGTCTAGAATAGCCAGGACTTCTGAAATGGTAGAGTAGGGCCATATATAAATCTGTTCTTTCATAAGAGCAATGAGAACATGGGGAAAAAATGTCAAAATCAATTTGTTCAGAACTCTGAAAATTAAGCAAAGCCTTGAAACAATTCAAGGAGTACTTATTTAAGAAAAACCTGCTAAATCTTGGTACAAAAAGGGATATTTTCAAAAGTATAATTTATATACTTGAAGTATAATTTACCTACCATTAATGTTACTAATTTAAACTGTGCAACTGATGAGTTTTAGTAAATTTATTATGTTGGAAAACCATCACCATAATCCAGTTGTACAACATTTCTACCATCCTAGTAAGATTCCTCATGTCTGCCAGGGATTTAAGAATTATCAAAAAGACAGAATGCTTTAAATGTCCAGAACTGACACTTAGAAATGGATCTTACTTTTATTCTTGTTTTTAGTTTATCCCAGTTATCCTTAAATCCAGGATATATTCTAGTTATTAAACAATATGTGGATTTCTTTGTGTATATTAAAAGTATTTAAGGGCAATTTTTGCTGTATTCTATTTTTGCTTCAAGTGAAACATTAGATTCCTGTGTAGTCATAATTATACATTTGATATATTCTTTAGTCAAATGGTTATTAAGAAAACATTTATTAAATATTCAAATGGCCAACTTTAATTGTGTAAACTTTACTAACAGTTTGCAATCGTATTGCCTTTTATTGAAAAAAAAAAAGATGTAGTGTAGATGTTTTGCTTTGGATTTAGTGAAAAGAACTCGAAGTGACTTATGGTCATTATGTAAAAATGCTTAATGGATGGATAAAAGGTTTTATTAGGTTCAAAATGCATCATAAAATCACCTAAGTATTTATTTTTTAAATTTAATCTGTCAATGACTAAGATAGGTAAGTGTTCCATTACAGTAATGTTTCAGTCTATTCTCCTTAAAAGTCTTAGAGCTTATTTTTTTAACTTGTTTTGGTGCTATGTTATAAAGTGCGTTAAATCTCATGGCTACCTTGTACTAGTGAATGTGACTTGATTTTTATATTCTAGCTTTAAATATAAAATTACATATCTAATAATCTATTTCCTATAAACTGTCACATCAACCATATTTTTCTTACATTTGAATGTGGAATGTATCTATTAATTTAGTTTTAAACTCTCAATATGCTTTTTTTTGTATTTGTTATGAAGCGCATATAGTTCATTTTGATTTAGAAAGAGGTCTACACAATCTTTACATAGGCACATAGAGACCAACATCACACACTTTCTAACTGATATTCATTACCTGTAAACCATTACTCTTTAATCACTTTCTTATGAGTAAGTATTTGGATTGTTTCCAGTTTGTATATCTGGTAATTATAAATGCATGGATAAACACCAGTATATGTAAAGTTTCATGTATGTGCAATTATAAGAGTAAAATCAGTTTTAAGCAATGGTGTTTATGGATTAAAAGGAAGGTATATTTTAATTAATTTATATTGTCAAAGTATCTATTAAAATGTAACAAGAACATGGAACCAACCGTGCTGCCCATCAAAAGAGGACTGGATTAAAAAAATGTGGTGCATGTACACAATGGAATATTCCACAGACATAAAGAACAAATCCATGAAATTCGCAGTGACCTGGATGGACTTAGAGTCTATAATACTGAGTGATCTGTACAGAAAAAAAGAACTGATTATCACATGTTCTTACTCATAAGTGGAACTTGAACAATTATCGTAATACTGTAAGAAAATTATTGACAGTGCAGGAAACTGCAGGGGCGTGGGGGGGTGGTGTGAGGTGGGATTGGCAGTAGTGGGAATCTGCCTGGAGAAGGGAGTCACACCTCATCAACAAGGGTACCATCACAATGAATATTTGTATACCTAACCCTGAATTGTACCCCACAATTTTAAAATAAAAAATTTAAAGGTAGAAAAAGAAAGATTCAACCAAAATGGATTCATATTATTTTAAACTACATATACCAAGAATGATAGAATAAAGAATGTACTCAACTGCTATACTCTTGGTCACTCTGTATTTATTATACCATGCCAACTTATTGGAAAAGTAACAAGAATATGTAAGGAATTACACTTCCATACATTCCTGACTTAAAAACTGTGGTGATTACTTGCTAAATGGACCCTTCTTAAACATCACTGCAAAAAAAAAAAAAAAAGAAAGAAAGAAAGAAAAGAAAAGAAAAGAAAAAATATGTTGCAAACTAACAGTGAAAAACAAGATAAACCTCAGTCAGCACACCCTATTGTAAGAACCTTGATTTTGAGGAAAAAGGGTATTTAAAACATATTTCTCTCTCTTTTCTACTGTCCCCCTAATTTATAAATTGCAATATTTTGTTATGCTGGTATGGTCATTCCAGGGGAATAGAGAACAATACATTATGGGATTCTTTGACAACACATTATGACGATTTGTTTTTTCAAAAATGTCTGTCTAGAGCATTGCCCAATCCCATCCTACACACTGGTACAAAAGATCCATCATTTATTATGTTAATTTCTCTTAAAGCATCATTAAAAATAGTGCATGTCTTCTTTTATTTCTTTTCACTCATACTAACTATAGTTCTTTTAAAATAAAATATTTTAGCATACAGAATATTGTACCACTATGTATTAGTCCTTATTTTGATAAACAGTACTGGTTTCAATGTGAACACCGATTGCTGCAAATTTCCTTATAGAAAAAATTTGTATGGATTATCAATTATCTCATTGGAAAATCTGGATGAGAATAATATGTGTTTTCTCACATATCCTGAAGCTTTCAAATATAAAGATCATAGTTTTCATTTGATCTTATTTGTATCATATTTTAACTAAAATTTCTTTTATTTATTTGATGATAACATTACTCATTAAAAGGTCAAGATTTTGGTTTCTCTAGAATATTCCAGGACATTTTAGAGATTTGTTTATTTATTTTACAATATTTTTTCTTCATTTCTTCACTTTTGAAATAAAGAAACCTGTTTGAACATGAGATCTAGTTCAACAATAACTGTGCTGTTAAGAACCTAACCCTTTATTAGCCTTTTTGTTTTAAATATCAGCATGTGGCTAATTTCATATAAAATAGAAAATGAGGTAAAACTATTAATAGTATGAAATATTTCTTTATTCCTCTATCTTAATACGAAAAAGTAGGATTTTCTGTTTGAGTTTTAAAAATTAAGTAAAATTGTCAAAATCCACTCTTGGCAAGACATAAAAATCTTTTTACTAAACCATCTTCTGCCTTATGAAAAGAATTGAAATCCTATTCACAATTTTAATACAAAATCAGAGACTTTTCTATTCTCCAAACTAAAATTATTTTTAAAAATTCAGTTTAATTGAACACTAGGAAACCTCACGGAATACAAATTTAGCAAGGCATTGATTATAATGCAGTGGATATCAGAATGAAATTTATTTTTCTATCTCTCTCTCATATATAGCAACACTTTGATTTACGAAACATATCTTTAAAATGTGACAGCATATTTTAAGAATGTGCAAGCATCATAAAAACTGCTTTTCTAATTCATCTATCTAAATTTCAGACTTTTAGCTAAAGAGACCACAATCAACAATAGAACAGAGACAGAGATACTTTTATCTCTAGGCAATTTGGACCAGCAGGATAAATGGAACATAAGAATTAATTGTTCCCCTCCCACCAGGAAGTTATTTCTCCTTTGTGTTTTTTAAATGCCAAGCTTTTAACTCTTTTTCAGTAGTCAAATTTTCTCTAGCCAAGTCTTTCATGATACCCTATATACAAAATAAAACAATTATGGGGCCAAACATTTATCTTAAATCATTCAGGATACTAGATACATTATTCTAATTAATTCTTGCAACTACTCTATTAGATGAGAGCTGTGATTCTCACTTTATGGATGAGAATAATAAAGGCCTAGAGAGACTACCGTGCTCAAAGTCACACAGCTAGGGACTAAATTTGCACCTAGGACTGTGATCTCAAAGCAAAATCCCCCAAAATAAAAATTTACAGAGTGTAATTATATTGAGGAGGGGGAGATTATATAACATTCAATCTAATAAAAGAGCAAATAAAATTAAGGTGCATAAACAAGATTTAAGGTGACAATCTAACTTACCAAAATCTTTGTCAATTCTAGTTCTCTCCCACTACCTTCCTCCTCTGAACTTCAAATGTTCCCTGAAATTTGGATGTACTCTCTCATAAGCGGGCACTGAACATTATCATAGTACTATAAGAAAGAGATTGGCAGTAGTGGGACACTGTCACGGGAGGAGGGGGGTACATGTAACATCATAAGGGTACAAAAACTTTACCTGTACAGTGACCACTTATGTACCTAACCCTGAATTGTACCCCACATCTTTAAACTTGAAAAAAAATTACAATATAGTTATTTCAAGCATGAGAAAGGGATCTATATGAGATGAGTTAAAACTATTCCTATATAAAATAGCAATAAAACCTCATTATTTTTATTTTTAATATCAATGACAAAATCATTATGCTCAGATAAAAAAAACTCACTTTATAACATAAAAATACATTTTCTCATTTTTCTCACTATTAATGACTTGATGTGCAAGTACCTAATATGTTAACTCATAGTTAAATATATAGCAATTTGTATCAGTATTTCTTTTAATCATATTGGATTGTAGTATAATTCAATGATTGGTTACAGTTGAGCATTATAAAACTATCCAATTAAACTATCTAATTTTTAAAATTCCTTGATGATATCCCTGAGAGTCATTCATCCAGTCAATATTTGAACATCTTCTTTGATGGAGAATTTACTACTTCCCAAAGCAGTCCATTTCTTAATATTAATAATTATGCCTAATCTGTCTTTTCAAAGTACTGTGATTAATCATATTATTGTTTCTGCTATTTCAATGCATGCTACACTTAATATTGTACCTTAGAGGGTACTTTGTGTGTTTGTGTCATTATTGTTTATGAAGTATTTAGCTCTCAGGATCTTATACTGAAATAAAAAGAGTTATGCAGAGTTATTCAAAAGTAAACCCCCCAGTCTGAATATTTTTATAAATAGCTCTCCACTCAAGAGAAAAACAGCATTTTTGGTTGAAAAATTTTTCATGAAAGTTCAAAATGGGTACTGTATTTTAAAAGGAATAGGAAGGTATTTAGACTATAACTTGGAGTAGAGTCATAACAATTTCATATTAAAAGTAGAACAGAAAATGAACATGAATCTTACTAGATGTGATATCCTAAATTAAAGTTAAATAGTGAGGTATAGAAAGGTGTGATCAAAAGCATTTAATTTCAAAGCAATTAGAACAGCTGGTCAATTATTACTCTTGCATATATGATATGATGACTCATTCATATATTCGTGTTCTTATTATATCATACTAAACTACAACACAAGGTAGATCTTTTGTGAAAGAATAACGATGTCTTTATTTGTAAGTCAAAAAGTTCTAGAGTAGGTTGAAACCACTATATACTCAATTACTTTAACTGAAATTTGGCTGAATATGGAAAATAACATTGGATATACCAATTATTAAATAGGTGGTAATCATAATCATTAAATTGTTAGTAATTGACAAGTCTTTTTAAATGTAACATTGTCAATTCAAAGTTTATTTTTCTACCTGTAATGAAAATAAAATAATCAAATAAGGAAACTAAAAATGTGAATTGTCTATGATTATAATTATGAAACACCAAGCCAGAAAGGAATCATAATTTAAATGAACATTTAAATTGATTTACCTAAGCAACATAAGATCAATATTTTCAGGAAAATATTATGCCTGTCTTGAAAAAATATTTTAATATGAATAAATATTATGTTTTACTCATTTGTTAATTTTCAGTCACCATTTATGCATAGACAAAAGCAACATTTTATCGTAATAAATGCACAGAGAAAATATATTACTATTTGCAAATTCAAGAGTTAAATACTCATTGGCCTCAAGTGTGGAAAAAATTGAGTAAATACTATATTGGATCTCAAACAGCATATAGTGTTGTATTCTTATGTATCTTAAGCAATAAGCCCTTTCTCATCTTGAGTATTAATAAAAGATAGTCCTTTGCTTTAAAATGCATTTTTCCATTGCTGTCACTCACATTCTTTAAAATTCCACTCAAAACTCATCTCTTAATAAAAATACTTATAATGATGGCACTCGCCATACTCTGACTTGCTATTATTGCATTTATTGCAATACCTTACACTCATTAATGTATTCATTTAATACATAATTATGTGAACCATCCATGTTGTAGGGCCTATACTAAGCCTAGACATGCAAGTACTAGACAAGTAGTGATATGAAAACTCAGAGAGCAAGTAGAGTAACAGCTATTTATATAAATAGCATTTACTGTAAGGGCTTGGCCTGCATTACTTCAACTTCTAAACAACTTTGTTAGACAAGTTTGTTTATATGTATTTTTACCTTTTATAATTTCTTTGTGAAGTTTCAAGGCATGCTTTCTTAAGAGAAGCAATAGATAAATGCATTTCCTATGTTTTTCTTCTTTCAAGCAACTAATAAAAACACTGAGCGCATTATTCATTCATGCACATTGTTGAATTACAATATCATCTGTGAGATGAAAATGAATCATCCCAGTACACTCAATTTAGAATCTATATTTATCAGATGGTGATGAAATTTGAAACACCTAAAATTGATAAATATTTGAATCTTGTAAAGAATTTAGAAGAAAGAGAATAACTGTTAGGATTGTTTAATATGAAGTAACACAGGCTTGGGTTCAAATTATAAACTGCATCTCAATAACTATTTTGAAGAATAATGAGAAAAGACACAAAAGGTGCTGAGCATAAAGTCAGTTCATAATAAGTACTCACAGGCAATTATTATTAAACTATTAGAGATCAGACTTATATTAAGTAACAAATTAATAAACCAGTAAAAGACAAAACAATAAAATGACTTAACTATGGTTATATATAAGAATCATGATGGCTATTGAAGAGAAAACAAGTGGAAATAGGGAAAGTATAATCTGAAGGAGTTAGGTTAGACAGAAGGTAGAATGTTCCAATAGAAATGGAGAAAGGGATGTTCATTCGCCTAACAAACTGTCAAGATAAGGTACAACCACTCATTTTATATCTGTTTATTAGTGCGAATTTTCTGGGTGGTCTTGTTCAAATTTAAAACACACACACCAAGTTATTTGTTTGCCAAGTTGTTTGTATTCCAGAATTGTCTTTGAAAAGGCTAGTCAACTGTTTGCAAACACAAACCATGATCAACAGTTCACAAGACAAATACTATTTAGAGTTGCTTCCAGAACAAGTCAATTAAATTGTAATTACTCATATAATGTAGCACAGCGGTCCCCAACCTTTTTGGCATCAGGGACCAGTTTCGTGAAAGACAGTTTTTCCATGGATGTGGGGAGGAGTGGCTTCAGGATGATTCAAGCGCATGATATTTATTTTGCATTTCATTTCTATTAGTATTGCATTGTATTATCTAATAAAATAATTATACAACTCTCTATAAAAAAGGAAACGCAGATGGAAGTGGTAAATAAAAGAATGGGCAGGCCACATGCAGACTAAAATAAGCGTCAGATTCTGACTTAAAGTCTGTCACCAGATGCAGCTGTGCAATTGAAGTATATCAACTCACGTGCCACTCAATGATCAGGTCTAATATGAGTCTGCAAGCAATTGATTCATTGTGGTCTCTGTCCAGTCAAACCTCACTACCTATGTTAATCTGTATTTGCAGCTGCTCTCCAGTGCTAGCATTATTGCCTCAGCCCCACCTCAGATTATCAGTCATTAGCCTCTCTTATATAAGAACCTCACAACCTAGATCCCTCCCATGCATAAATCATGATAGGGCTCGGTCTCCTCCTATGAGAATCCAATGTGCTGCTCATCTGACGGAAAGCAAAGCTCTGGTGGTTATGTGACCTATAGGGTGTGGCTGTAAATACAAATGAAGCTTCCCTCACAGCCAGCTGGCTGCTTATTTCCTGCTGTGCATCATGGTTCCTAACAGGCCACAAACCAGTACCAGTCTGTGGCCCTGGGATTAAAGACCCCTGATATATCATAACTCTGCTGGGCAGACTGTAACAGTAATAAATATAAGGATACATATACACAAAAAACCTTAAGACCTAAATAATCCATCCTTTCACTCACTACAAAAACCAAAACAAACAAACAAAAAACACCTGGGCATAGTGACTTACGCCTGTAATTTCAGCACTTTGGGAGGCTGAGGAAGGTGGGTAACTTGATCCGAGAAGTTAGACCAGCCTGAGCAACACAGCGAAACCTCGGCTCTACAAAAATCAAAAAATTAGCAGGACGTAGTGGTAGCCTGTAGTCTCAGTTTCTCAGGAGGCTGAGGCAGAAGGACTGTCTGAGAGTAGGCAGGGAGGCTACCTACTCTCAGGTGTGATCATACCACACACCACTGCACTCTAGCCTGGGCAACAGAGCAAGATGCTGACAAAAGAAACAAAGAAACAAACAAAAAACAACAACAGAAAAAAACCATGCTTTAAATCAATGCATAATTGAGGACTGGTGATTATAAATCCACTGTGATTAAAGAGGCACATTCAATGTGGCTCATTTGCAACATAATAGTGTGTCTATCAAAGTATTTCACTATTCCTGATGTAGAGAGAAAAATCTGTTATTTCCTTTATAAAATAAATACTTGTCAATTTAGGTGGAACATAAGATTATCTAATAGTTAACACTATGGATGCAAATTGCTTAAACTTTCTACAGTAACTCGGAATAAAATTTCATGTTCATTACCAAAGTTAAGCCCCCACTTCTAACATATAATGAATGCACAATGGTAAATTTAATTGTCAAGAAAAAATTGTAAAATATCTAAAAATAAAACATTATTATTTATTGAAATTATGAACTGTAGAATATAAAGGCATGTATAACTTCATGCTTGATTGAGCCTATGAGATATAAAGAAGTAAGCCTATTTATGGAAAGAAGGCTGTGCATGTCTTTTTTTCACCGAGTAGTCAAAAAAATTACTGTTCTTTTGGTAACCGTATCCTGAATGTGTTATGTTATATAAGACTGGCTGATAAATACATAGTAACTACTCATCTAGAGTATTCATATGGAAACCAACAGAAAAGAAACAATTTTTTCAGGTCTAATTTTGAAAATGGCATCTCAACAGCTGCTTGTTATATGTAGTCATACTTGGGGGCATTTACTTGCCATCCACTTCTCTCAGACCAGTTGAATTTGAGGAAGAAAGACTGGTGAGAAGGAGACACATGAGAAAAAAAATCTCAGAAGAAAATGATTTTTTTAAAGAAAATAACTAAAATAGCAAAGATTTTAAAGATATTGCCATATTCACATTATGTATTCATACATACATAGATATTTGAAGAAGTAACAGAGTAAGCAACACACTGAAATAACACAATTCTTGTTAGAGTTTTGTGTAAATTGTTTTCTACTTCACCTTCAGTTTTTTTTTTTTTTTTTTTTTTTGAGTTGGAGTCTCACTCTGTCGCCCAGACTGGAGTGCAGTGGCCGCTCCCGGCCACCGCAGCCTCGACCCGCCGGGCTCTGGCGATCCTTCCGCCTCAGCCTTCCAAGTAGCTGGAACTACAG
>CAUYQG010233149.1:0-45023 GCA_963574415.1 Tarsius wallacei | reverse complement strand
CAAACCTTGAACAAACTACTCTCATTCTAGAATTTTTTCTAGAATGTTTCATTAAGTCTATACTGATCTAAGAATAGACTTCAGAATTCCTTTTTAGAAGGTATGTGTTTAATCAAAACCACATTGGGATACCACCTAACTCTAGTAAGAATGGCCATCATTAATAAAACAACAGATGCTGGTGAGGATGTGGAGAAAAAGGAACGCTTCTACACTGCTGGTGGGAATGCAAACTAGAGCAGCCTCTTTGGATGACAGCGTGGTAGTTTCTGAAAGAACTAAAAACTGACTTTCCATATGACCCAGTCATTCCCCTATTGGGAATATACCCAGAGGAACTCAAATCATTCTACAAAAAAGATACTTGCACATGTATGTTTGTTGCAGTTCTATTCACAATAGTAAAAACATGGAACCAACCATGTTGCCCACTGAAGCTGGACTGGATAAAAAAAATGTGATATATATACACAATGGAATATTATGCAGCCATAAAGAAGGACAAACATATGGACTTTGCAGCAACTTGGATGGATTTAGAGTCGATCATACTCAGTGATTTATCACAGAAACAAAGAACAAAGTACCATATGTTCTCACTCATAAGAAGACCTTAAACAATTATAATACTATAAGAAAGGGATTGGCAGTAGTGGGAAACTGTCAGGGGTGGTGGGAATGGCAGTTGAGGGAAACTGCTAGGGGAGGGAGGAGCATACCTCATCAACAAGGGTACTTGCATAATCAGTATTTGTATACCTAACCCTGAATTGTACCCCACATCTTTATAATTTAAAAAAAACTCAAAAAAATAAAAAAAATAAAAAGTATATGTTTAAAAATACCCTTTTATGAGTATGGTGATTTTAAGACATATCCTTGAATTCTTTGGCACACTACTCATTGAGAGGTGGAATGTATGTTCCTGCCTATTGAATCTGGGTTCAGTGATTGCTTTTCAACCAGAGATGGTGAAAGTGATGCTGTGTCAGTTTCCAAGATGGGCATCTGCCTCCTATCTCTTGGGATACTCACTGTTGAAACCCAGCCACCATGTTTTGAGAAAGCCCAAGCAGCAAGAGGCTCAAATGAAGAGGAATTGAGGCCCTTTCCTTTCGGGCTTGGCTGAGCTCCTAGCTGACAGGTTGCATCAACTTGCCCGTCATGTGGATGATCCATGTTGAAAGTAGAATCTGCAGTCTACAGTCTACACTGCTGCTATGTGAAGCAGAGCCAAACCTTTCATGCCGAGCCCTGCCCAAATTGCAGATTCATAAACTAAACAAATTATTTTTGTTTGTTTTTAAACCACTAGGTTTTGGGGTAGATTGTTTCTCCGTAATAAGTAACTAGAACAATGGGTACCCTTGGTTATGAAGGTAAGGTCGTCTGGACATAGTGTAGTGGGTCTGCATTAGTAGGGCTTTGTTAGGTGGTTAGATCCTTTATACAATAAATTATTGGAAATCGGAGAATGGGGAGCCAGCATGCCAGGGAGGAGAGGTGGGAGCAACAGGGAGAGTGACTGGAGCTTAGCGAATTCAACAACCAGTGAAAACGATCTCATGTCAGAGGTAGCATGAAGGTATTTAAGAATAGGTGTGCCAGTGGTTCATATTGAAGGTATTTGCTAATGCAGCTGCCTGCCATATGATGAACCATCCATTCATTACTATTGGGTTACCAAACCTTGAGCCAAATCCTGCCACACAGGTGGTACCCAAGTATGGAATTTCAAGATTGGGTGGAGCTGCAGTGAAGACCGGAGGGGCACTGCAATGCAGAGAAAAGTGGCACACACTTGATGCAAAATGGAAAATGTGGCTTAAGAATCCGTTGGAAACAAGAGCTGGAAACCAAAGGTGACTCAGGATATGTAAGACCTGAAACTGCCCTTAATTTCCTTTCTCGCTATACATCCCACAATCTCTGGACATATCAAGGAATTCTGGATGCCCTGCTTTGTGGAATATGGGTTCAAGTGTTGTGGGGCTTTCATCTGAAGGTTTATAATGACCTCAGTTGACTTGTAGTTGATGTAAAGAACATGTTATGGCGCTGATCCTTACTTGCAGCAGGTTTCCAACATGTGAGCCTCTGATTCGTAGTTTCTGAAAGGAATAGCCACATTACTTTCCTGGGCCTCGTGTGGGCCCTCAGGAACACCTGTCACCCATGTTGCTCTTTGGTGTCCATGGAGCATCACACACTTTGGTAAGTGCTTCTCATTATGTTACTTAATGAGGCAACCTTAGGTCAGACTTCTTAGGTTGGCTGGGTGAAATACTTTGGGTACAGGAAAACAATCTATACCAGACTTGTGGTCATTTGTTACCACAGCAATAGAAAACAAATAGTATCTAAATGTGAAATATTAATGGAGTGTTTTAACTAAGTGAAGGATTTAAACTAGAAGAAAATAAAAATACTCAAAGCTTGTTTTTCAAGTTAAAATAAAGACAAACAATTCATGTTTTCTTTGTAGTTACTTTTACTGGAAAAAGAACCCAACAAAACATTTTTTTTTTCAAAACAGTCAAAAGACCATTTCACAAGATTGCACAATCATTTACAAATGCTGGCAATTAGGTAAATCAGCTAGTCTCACAGAATCCTTGTCTAAGTAGTCTTCTCCATATGCAACACACTGAAAATGGCATTCTCAGAGCCACTGGGCTGGATTCAAAGACCCCTTGCCCAAGCTCACTGCAGTCTATAAATGAATCACATCAGACCTCAGGTAGGTACTTTTCCACAAAGATTTCTATGTTGAGAGCAGTTTAAAATTTCATATTCTTTCCATTTACCACCAGCTTTTTTCATAGCCAGGGGTATAATTCAGCACTATCCAATATCCTTCATTTATCACACAATGTAGTCTCCTCTGTTTGAACACAACTTCCGCAATCTTCACATTCCTTTCAACCTCCACTGTCTCTACTATATAACAGTTTGATTTACATGTAAATACAGAAACGCACATCTTCAAAAGGCAGAGAAGAAGTAAGGACCACTTGTTATGGATACAGGTATGGTGGGTAATTCAGGGAGCCCTGGAAAGGACTTTTGCTCTTAACACTAGCTTGTGAAAAGCAATTATAAAACTTCAAAAAAGAAATCAAATTAGAAGTGTGTGTGTTATTTTGCACCATTATGAATTAAAACAGAAATACCTCTAATAATGCGCTGTAGTTGCAACACTGAATGTTAGCAGCTCACAAATGCTGCTGTGAATAGTTCAGTTCTCTTCTGAGTCATGGGGCCTACAAAGAAGTTCAATTTTCAGCATCTTCCCCCAGGCCTTGTTCTCACACATGCCACAGATGGACATGCTTTCTTCTCAGAGGACCAGAGTCAGCAATTCTGATTAGATTCAAGCTCAAGGCACCAATTAGCAAGTGCTACATGCTTTATTAATGATTTTATGCACCTGTGAGGCCTACTCAGGACCCAGAAGTTAGTTAAGTATATATAAAGAGTCCCTTGAAAATATATATCTTATCTATATATACCTCTCTTTAGAAATTATATATAAAAGCCTAACATATTTCATAAATTTGATTTTTATAAGCAGTTTTCTCAAACAAACTTACACAAAATTTTCCCCCTCAACAGTACTGATAAGATACAGGGCACCTTTTTCTTTCAAGTAATTGGGTAAAATAGCATACCCTGAGAATTTGGAGTGCAAACCTACACCTTGTAAACTGTAGAATGAAACTCCTCAAGCACCACATAAGAAAATGTATACCATGACAGCTTTTAAACACAAAGACTATTCTTGAATGTGTTTCCCCATGTATACATACATGTTTATCATGAGATTATAGTCAGTCTACTTAGGAATTAATACTGTCCTGCAGTCCAAAGTATTATTTCAGGTAGTGTGAGCATTCAATTGGTAGCAAACACAGACTTTGATTTTTATGAAGTATGAAAACAATTAAAATGCATCTTTTTAAAAGGCAAGGATGATAACGTCAAATCTGAAAATAAGAAAAAGGAATTCATTACACTAGATATTTCCTAGTGGTATAAGGATGAATTTGAAATGAGTGTAAATCATTGAGATTTATCATAGAAATGTCAAATGTAATTTGTATTAGCTTATTTACTCAGTGATAAACATACACATAGAGAGCCTACATGCTTTGCCATTTCCTGCATATCTGGGCCTTCATTTAATCTTGAGGACAATTTCAGTAAGTACTTTAAAAAAATACATTCTGGTGAATTAAATTTTTATACAGGTTACAAAAATGTGTTCAGTTTTCCAGAAACAACTCAAATGGAGCATATATGAAACATGACCACTTAACCAAGAATGAAAAAGAGACTGTGGTTATTCTGGAAAACTGAGCCACACAAGTAACCCTGATAGGATGTTGTGAAAGCCAAGCTCTGCAATTCTGATTAGAGTCAAGCTAAGGCATGATTCAGAAAATGCTTTAGCAATGGTTTTGTGTACTTAAAGCATAAAAGGGTAGTTAAGTAGCTAAAAGGACATTGTTGGGGTAATAGTTTTACAGGTTAGAAGGCTTCATAGACTCTTGTTTGATTCCACTTCGGTTGAAAAAGAAAAGGGCATACCACTTCATTGAAATATCCATGCAAACTCAAGAAATGGCAAAATAATGAAAATGAGGTTTGGGATTTACTTCATGCCTATGAAAATGTTCTTTCCCTATCACCTGAGGTAGTAAATGGCCTAGCAGCTTTGTATGGCTTGGTGAAATAGAGAAACATAAAATTATCAATAGATGATGCGGTATTCCTAGAACATTATTTTAAAGTTACATTTTTAACCACTTGGACATTCTCTATGTCCTTGGCAACTTCTCAAAGGATGTGGCCTCTTAGAACCACCAAATGAAAAGTTATCCTTTCTTTCCTAGCTTCAGAATTTAAAGCTCAGATCTGCTGGTGATAAATATTGATAAACAGCTTATGAGCCCCCAACCCCTCAACTCTAACACATTTTCTAGGGAAGAAGGTGTCTGTCTCTTTTTAAAGAGCTGGCAAGCAGTCACCATTCAATATGGCTACTGGGCTTTCCTATAAATCACACGTGGTTTTAAACTAGTCTTAGCAGTTTTGAGACTATCCACCAAAATCCTATATAAGTTTCACCAAGTGTGTTCAAATACTTGAGTTCTCATGATGCTGCTTTCATTATTATATATTTGAGATCTTTGAAATGGATTCTACTTTCTTGGGTCACGTTAAGTGACCTCAAACCCAGTCAATCTCTCCTGAAGATGAGGAAGCTCTGATACTATAAGATTTGTCCCCCAGTGGTGAAAACTTAAGTAACTCTGGGGCAAATAGATCGATGTACCTGGGTAACAAGACTTCTATAATAAAGAAATAAAGCTTCCCTAAATATGGCACAAGGACATCTTTTTTATACACAGAGACTATGTTTCATATGTCATGTGTTAACGAAAAGATGCCAAACTAAGTAAAATATTTTAAGACGGTTTATTCTGATCTAAACTTGAGGACCTAGACCTAGGAACACCATGTGCCTACTTTGAATCTGCTGTTTACTAAGCTACTGGTGTTGAGATAAAACTCACCGTTATAAGGTTACTTGGAGATTATGTCTTATACAGCTCAGCCAGTTCTAACTAAAATGTAAACATTGAAAACTCATTTGAAATGGAAAAGAAAAAGAGAAAAGAAAAAAAAGAGATAAAAGAGGTTTTTAAAACCAAACTTCCATGGAAACTGCTTTACCCAAATTTTTGTTCACAGCCCTTATTAGATTGCCTATGGGGCAAACAGAAATTAGCCATATAAGCAGGTTCCAATCTTGTCAGAGATACAATTTGGATTCAGCTATCCTTTATAAAATGGTGAGTGTACAGTCCTATATCATGGCTAAAATTCCAAAGTAAAAACTACTGGATCTTTGTTTATATGTGTGTATGTATGTTAAATGTGTTTATGTACAAGGGGGGACCCAAGAAAAACCAGAATTTATGTATAAAAAAGGGTTCATTTATTCTTACATGTTTAAACTTCAGTCACCTTCAAAGTAGTCTCTGTTTGATGCAACACATCTATTAAGACACTTTTACCACTACTCAATACAGTTTTTGAACTTGTCAATTTTGGTGACTTTTGGTGCTTCTGCCATTTTTTGTTATACCTCTTCCGCATCCACATCGGCAAAACATTTCCTTTTGAGGACTTTTTTCATCTGGAGAAACAAAAAAAGTTGCTGGGGCAAGTTTGAATGAATAGGAAGGGTGGCGTGCCGGAGTCATGCCATTTTTGGTCAGAAACTGCTGAACACTCAGCTCAGTGTGGAAAGATGTGTTGGTAAATCACCCATCATGAAATGGGTAAATGCTTTTAAAGAATCTCCAAAAAAATTTCACTGAAGCTGAATGCAACCTCTCACAACAACAATAGCTGATACACTGACATTAATGGGTTCCTAGAACATTTACCTAGCAGGGGTAGTCTGTACTAAAAAGGGCCCACCTCAGAAATATAATTCTGGTTTTTTGGGGGGTCCCCCTCATATCTGTACATGCTATGTGTTGTGTCTAGCATGCTACCAAATTGGCTTATAAGTAAATGAGTACTCATAAATTAAATAAATAAACCTAAATGCCTTCTGAGCTCATATGACTTCAATAATCTTTGGTAAATAAAAATGGTTTTAAAATTATTGATAAAATAGAAATGTCTTCAAAATTGTCAGCATACATTTTTGTTTACTAATTAAATAAGTGTTATATTTGCCTCTGATAGATATTTTAAGATGTCAGGGTTTGACACAAAGGTTATATAAGACTATAAACCCAACCAAAAACAGAATGATCTTTGTGTGTATGATTTTTTTGACAAGTAAAACTGATTACAGATTATTCATTCAATGAAAATAGCTGAATCTTCTGAGTTATTGGCAAAATGACCACATATTGAACTTTAAGGTTTTTACTTAAGTGAACACCTGATATTCACAGGTTTTTAAAATGGTTAACAAAAAATAACTTAAAATGATGACTAGCTTTATCTAAAACTAGATATGCTTATGAGTGAGCTTTTTATGTGATTTTGAAATCTTAAAATTATTTTGGAAGCTCATTAAATGTCTAGGTCACTTAAATTAAGAGAGGGTTATGATATGGTGAAACATATTTCCAAAATTGTGCTATGGTTCTCAGCTGTAAAATGCTAATATCTGGCACACTTCAGAATTTCTTGCTTCCTAGGTTATAACCAAAATGTAAGGTTACTAAGAATAAAAATTCTAGTTAATGTAATATGTCAAAGTAAGATGTGTCTTTTGTTTCAAAAAATTAATTCTAAAACATAAGTTGTATTCCTATTTTTTTTAAAAAAAGAATAATTTTGTCTAATTTGAGATTATTTAAAGGTTGATTCAAGTTATAGATTTAAAGAAGTTATTTATGAAAGAAGGCAAAAAAGGAACCAGTAAGCTGGAGAGAGAGATGAGAAGGAAATTATTGGTTTGAAGATGCGTTTTTGGTATGAGAGGTTATAAAGAAAAGGTAATTTTATATATGAGAAAGGATTTCATATAGTACATTTTTGTCCTAAAGTAAAATGAATAGACATTCAAGAAAGAGAGAAGTATAGAGAAAAACAAGAAGTCCGAGCATGTTATAAGTCTTAATAAGGTTCATGATGGGGAATTTATGAAAGGAATTTTTGCAGGTAATTAAGTTATCTATAATTAAAGAGAATTATTTATAATAGTCTTTCTAAATATTGTTCCCCTTTGTTAAAACAAATATTTTTAAAATATTGATTTGCACTTAATAAAATTATAAGAGGTTTTGATTTTTAATACCATAACATATTTCTTTTTGAAAACTTTTCAGATTTGTATCTCAGAAATTTAACTTTTATTGTGTCTCACTGCTTTCAGCTTTTCTCCCCTTGAGAAGGCCTGAGATAATAACTCTCTCCTTCAACTTTTTATCAATTCTTGTAACTATTTGTTCTCCCTCCATTTCTAACTATTGTGGCCTGATGCTGAAAATATTTTATTTTGAAGGTCTAGAAAAGCAAAGTTTTCCTTTGTATAACTTAATACCATACTCTTGCCCTTTCTTGATATGTCTAAACTTTTCTATGTAATCAGGAAGCTTCTTATGTTGTTTCTATCGTTATGTATCCCCTACTTAGTACTAGTTTATTAGTTCTTATTTCCTCCTTAATATAATGTTCATTCATGACTCTGGATACATTGTTTTCATGTCTGATTAAGTTAAGTTTTGTTTTTGTTTTATCATCAAATTTAATTTAAAGCAATCAATGTATTAAAACTTTTGTCATTCACAATTATTGTTTTATATTCATTCCTTTCAAGAAGCAAGTTATAACCAACTATAGGACCTTACCAGGTACTTTTAACTAACTCTTATGCTACAACATTAAAGGGAGTCACACTAGATCCACATCTCATACCTAAAGCGAGTGCTGACTACACCTGGAGTTCTGAACCAACCCGCTGACACCTGCCTGTGATTTAAGAAAACACCTGAAGTGTAGCTGTCTCCAGAGCAACTAAGACAGGCATTCTCTAAGGATATCAGACCAGGCCAGTCCTCATGAACCCTGAAATAACACTCATTTTTACACTTATCACTATGTTATTGTAAATGCTATGCCAGATACAGGAAAAGGAAAAGGACAGAATTAAGGGCCTGGATTATATAGTTTGTAAAATAGATCTGATCCAGAATTTTTTTTATACTCTAGGTCTGACTCCCTCTCGCTCTTAAACAATTGGCTGTAATATCAGGTCAAACCATGTCCTTCCCGGTTAATCCAATATCATTGATTTGGAAACTATTATCACCAAATAGACAATTCTAAGCTTATGCCTACTAGCGCCATGGGACCTTGCCAGGTAAATAAAATAGACGACCCTGGGAATGAGCCTTCTTAGCAACATGGGGCCTTCTGCTATTTAATGGCCTATAGACAAATTCTAAGGAATGATGTTTGATTAACAGGGAGAACTGAGGACTAAACCTGACCTTTTTATCTCTTATCCAGATTCCTAACTAAGAAGCTTGTGGAATCATGTTTGATAAGGGCTCATCAGCCGGGGTTTTATTACCATATTACCCTATATTACCTTTGTTTTCCAACCTGATTCTGGCATAACATCACATAACAAATAAAGAAGGAAATCAAATTATTTTATGACCCTGCCAAGCCATCTCCTGGAGACTCCCAGACAGACTCTAACAACCTTGTAAGACACTTATCTATCCTCTCTGAAGTCTGCCATCTGTAGGACTTCATTTACATATCAACAAATCTGGAGTTTTCCATTTCCTCTACTGATATCCAAAATCCCTTAGATAGGAACTACAAATTGCCAGTCAATAAATCTTTGAATCTACCTATGACCTGCAAGTCCTCCTGCTTGGAAATGTTCCTCCTTTCTGGGTCAAACCAGTGAAAATCTCACGTGTATTAATTTATGATTTCTTATAATTTCTGCCTTCCTAAAATGTATATAACCAGGCCACCATTCAACCACAGTAGGACCTCCTAGGGATGGGTGTTCCCAGGCCTAGGTCCTCAAGTGTGGTTCAGAATAAACCATCTTAAAATATTTTACAGAGTTTGGCATCTTTTTGTCAACACATGTTTCATGTCTTATAAAGGATATAGTTTCATTTCATAGCTCATCATCCCAATGAGCAATTGGATTGTAACCAGAGCTAATTATTCTTGCCTCAAACATTTCTCTTTACCCAAGAGAACTTCTTTTTTTAGGGTGAGATCCCTTTAAAGAAGGCTCTGAAAGTGAAATTGAGTTGTTTATGTATTTTGTTTTTTTAAAGAGAGTCTATCTGAGATGGGAAGCATAACTACAAAATAATAAAATTATATAAATCATACAAAAATCGGTCTCCCAGTTTTTACTCATACCTTCTGTCATGAGTAGTATAACATTCTGTGGCATAAGAAGCAATTTTAAACAGAAACCAAATAGTGCTGAACATTAAAATCAAAATAAGGCTTTTAAAAAATTACCAGCATGCTTTATCTTTAAACAAATAAGTAAATAAAAGGAGATTCTTAAAAAAAAAAAAAAAAAGCCTAGGAGAACCTTCAAGTTATTCCTTTAAAAAATAATTAAGAAATATTTCAATGTAACATTTTGTCAAATACCTATGACATATATAAAGCTAATACAAGCTAAATATTCAATCAAGACTCACAAAGAGCACTCACTCAAATCGCCTTTACAGTTGTGTTATAACTGAGACAATGCTGAATGTGATGGAAGATTCCATGATTTGGATTCCCGATATCTCCTCAAACCTGGCTCATAAGGAGCAGGTGCAGTAAATCTAGGTTGCTGCTGTTGAAACAGTACAGCTAGGGCTGGAGTGAACCAGAGCCACCAAATCAGAGCCACATTCTACTCCAGTGCCCCAAACAGGTTACTTTTGAAACTCCAGGCGATCCTTGAGAGACAGGAGTATGCAACTACGCAGGGAATCATTGAAGAAAAGAAAAATGCTATACACTCACCACGAAGGTGGATTCTTAGAGGGAAGTTGATATTTTATACCTTTCTGAGACTAACAATTTTAAATGCTCTCCAGTGTTTTAAGCCACTCTATTTTAAGCCAACAAATAGTGTCATGGCATTGTCCAGATGGGAAAATTTAAACAAAGCACAAACGTTAAAACCACTGTTTTTCACAATCACATGTGAAATCATGCCCACCCCAATAAAAGAACACGTAGAGCATAACCAAGAGAAGGACTAGGTTTGGCTGGTGTATGATTCAAAGAGCAGACCCATCATATTTAAAATCTAAATATGTGCTACAACTTTGCCAGCTAGTCCTGATATGTTTCAAGAACTTAAGAGATTTGAGATTCAAATGATTGATTTGCTGGCTTGGTTTACAACAGAACCTGTCCCATTCTGTTGGATGTTTTGACTGAACCAAGAGAATGAGCACAAAGATTGTTGACCTAATCATGAAAACAGGAGGAAAGGAGGTGGGTAGAAAGTTTACATCCATATTACAATATAAAAAGAAATAGTTTTACAGGGGAAAAATGCAACCAACCAGTCAACTTAGTAAAATTAAAATAACAAAAACTGCCTTCAGAAGGTTTTACAGGAAAATGTAAAAACTTACATACTTGATTTATAGAAGCAAAAATTAAGAATAACGTGTGGAGGAAGTTTTTCACATGAATTCTTAGTGCTATTAAGATGCAACTTTCAGATTAAAGGGTAGTCCAGCTTTCTGTCTTGTACCTATAAAAAACAGTCAAAGAAAATATTGTTAGTTCTGAAAACAAATCTCACTCTTAAAGATGCAAGAAAAATGTCAAAATACAGTTTATTTAACTATTTGGCTAATTTCAATATTAATAATGAAGTTCACGTTTTAAAATGTTTAGCAAATGTGTTTCTAAACCTACTAAACACTATGCTGACTTCAAGAAATTGCCCAAAACAATTAAATCTAATCAACTATTCTAAATGGTTTTAGAGTTAATAGTTGGGTTCACTGAAATCATTCACAGCAGGAATAAAACAGTATCATAGATAAGATCCTAAATTAGCATGCAGAAATAATATTTAAACTAAATGGAAACATTCGAAATGTAGCATAAGCTAGTGAACTAATTAAATGAATAGGCTCTATACTGAGAATTCTTGTAAAGCAAATGAGCATTATCTAAATTATGTAGAATTTCACATAGTACATTTTGTTTAAAATGATGTGTATTGGTTAAAACTTATAACTTAGTTAAATCTATTCTAAGATAGCATTGACATGTTTGAAAGCTTACTGAAAATTAGCCCTTTGTATTTCTATATAAGTTCTAATATATCTACCTAGATTTTTTTTTAACATTTGACAGTTGATATCTGAAAATCATATGATGAAGACAGAAATAGAGTGGCCTACAGGTAGTATTTGTTACATATAAAAAATAACTTCCAAGAAGTATTAAAAAACAGCTAACTGATTATATGCAGAGTATTGAGATAAGGGATATTTTACTTCTATCATTTTGAAACAGACCTGCTTAAATATGTATTTAAGAAAAAAGAATTCTATAAGAATAACTATGATTGTATAGCTTATACATATATGCTTCATGTTTAATTTATTGTTTTTTATTTTATATCGAGGAATGACAGGGACTGTTGTGGGTTTGGAGACCTCTCATTTGCTAAATTTAAGTTTTACAACCTGAGAACATATAAAGCAGTGACAGGGAAAGAAAATATAATTAAAAGAAGAGGAAAAGAAAAAGGAGATGAAGAAGAATTTCAAGCAGAGCTAAGATGTGACAACTCCGGCTAAGTCCTATCACAAGCCAAGGTTTGCAAAGACACTTTGAACAGAATGAAAAGACACCAAGGGTGGGGTGGAGGGAGAGGAGAGAGTGCACTACAGGATGGTGATAGCAGTCTGAGAATTGGAGGAGAAACCTGGTTGATTCACTAGGATCCTATTTATGGACTGATAGTTCAGATATTGCCCTTAAGGCTAATCACAGGATAGTGCTTCTGCTTCCATTAACCTCAGAGAAATTTTACTTGAAATGTTTTAAGTTATATAAAGGTGCTCCAATTCCTATCAAAGAAAAAATAATAGAAATTGCCAGCATAACCTATTAGAGGCCTCAGAATACCGACTGTAGTACAATGGATCATGAAGTAGTCAGCAAAGATGAAAGGAGTGAATACACTGTCTCCCGGGAGTTTGACTGGACAACTTCCCATGATTTTAGAACCAGAACACATGACAAGAGTTCAGCAGGGATGCTGGATCAGATTTTCCCTTTCTCCATGCAGGCCTGTGCCCAGACAGAGAGGAAAATCACCACAGGCAGCTGGCAAGCTATGTCCAGAGTTGTGTAACATTCTGGAAGGCCTTGTGGATACTAGAGTACCCTGACACACAGCCAACTGGCCTGCCCTGATAGATCAGCCCACTAGCTCAAAGGGGATTGCAGGGTTGTGGGCACTGCCTCCAGTTTAGGCAAATACAAAGCAATCCTGGGCACAGGCCCCTGACACTGCCCTGGGTATTTGCATGGATAATGACTGATCTACTCTGAGGAGGGGCCTTGAGAAGATAAGGGGATTTGAGGCATGAATGAAGTTCCTAGTTCTAAGGAAGATTGAACACTTACTCTGCGTGACATCCT
Organism: Tarsius wallacei; assembly: GCA_963574415.1. Lineage (NCBI taxonomy): Eukaryota > Metazoa > Chordata > Mammalia > Primates > Tarsiidae > Tarsius > Tarsius wallacei. The sequence continues at coordinate 31,823 of CAUYQG010233149.1, read as the reverse complement.
GTGTGCTACATCTTTTGTAGTGGTTTTATAATTCACCCTTCAAGGCTCTCCTGAAAGGCATCCCCATTTTACAGATAAGGAAACTGAGGCTCAGTAAGGGCAAGTCACTTGCCTAGACTACTAAGTAAAATTATTAGAATTTGAGTCAGAGCTGCCTGACTTCAAGGTATATGTACTTATGCTCTAGTCAAAACCACACAGCTCCCCTTCGACCAAAATGCTTTAACTCACTGGCATCCAAGGAGATCCCACTCTCCCCTGTACATGCCACACCCTTCCTACCTTATATCCACAAAAAATCACCCCACCATTGGGAGCCACAGTTCCTAGAAATTATGAAACTGGCTCAGGTTTCTTTTGGAGGCATAAAATGTTCTAAAGACAGCTGATTTTTTAATCAAAAGAAAAATGCACAGAGAAGCTTAGTATATGCTGGACATGGCAAGACTCAGGGTCAACTTCTTACCTTATTCCTTTGCCTTGGCCTTCCTCCAAACCCCATCACACACACACACACACACACACACTCACACACACACACACACGGCAGTGAAATGGCTAGGAGATTCAATTTCCTCTTGGATATGACTCTTATTTCCTTTGAATGAAATTGAAGTTAGGAAAATGAGCAGCGGGGCAGCCAGTCAAACTCCAGCTGTGTTCTCTCTACCCTCAACCCCAACAAGGACATTAGTGTTTCACATAATTAATCCTTTTCCAGGTGGATGTGGCAGAGAGGCAAAATGTAATGACTGAAAATTTTTGGAGAAGTTAGAAAGTAAGAAAGACCTGACCCAAAGGACAGATAAGGGAAGAGAAACAATTCCCAACAATCAGCTAAGAGCAGAGGGCAGAGAGTAAGAGAAGTGGGTGAGCAAGGGCGTGGGCCACAGAGCTTGAAGTGACTGGATTTTAGTAGCTGTCAATCTGGGACAAGTTATATTTTCATTTGTCAAGTCGAGATTTAAAATAGTACCTACACATTTTAGGAACCCAATGGTATGTTAAGCCTTGGCATATTCTTAAAGATTAGTATACATTAGGCTTTATCTTTTCATTTTTAACAGCAGCTATATATAATCACTGGGAAAAGAACCCCAAGGTAGGGGGAAGAAAGAAATAAACTAGTTGATTCAGGAAAGTAATTATGGAATGAATTGAAAATGAAGCATCTAGTTTGCAACCCACCAGGGCCATGAAAGGCAGCCAGATTCCTGTCCCTCAGATGACTTCCCAGGGCTGCACAAGGCTTTAGGAATGTTCAAGTGAGGGACCTGCAGGGTCTACCCAGTCCTGCCCTTTAAGCTGTCCAGTCTGTGATAGGAGCAACCCCAAAAAAGTGAAGAGAAAGGAAGGAGAAAGGTGGGGCATTAAAATATGTCAAGTGGAAGTGAATGGTAAAAGTGAAGTGAATGAAAACTTACAATAAGGAGTAAACTGTAAAAAAAAAAAAAAAAATTCTCAAATAGATGGCAAGGGAAAAAGGTGGATTAGTAGGCAGAAACCAGGAAGAAAAGTGGCCTTATGGCAAAAAAAGAAGCAGAAATGGACAGCAAGTAGAGGTGCCTGTGAATAGCCACTGCACTCCAGCCTGGACAACATGGCGACCCCATCTCTAAATAAGAAGAATAATAGACCTTGGCATAAAATATTCAGGTTTTGAGTCCCAGCTCGGTGGCTCAGGAAGGGTCACTTAACGTTTTTGAGCCCCAATTTCTGCCTGCAATTTTGATACAAGGGCCCGGGTTTGGTAATTTAAGGACCTGTCTAGGGCTCCTCAGAATACTCTAATAGCTCTCCCTGAATCCAGCCCTTTCTCTTTCTACTTAAGTTGATGATGTGTAAAGCCCTATTCAGGAGGCAGAAATAATTCAGAAAGTAAAGAGAAAGAAAAGAGCAGCAATGTGGGAGCAGCATGAAGCACGCTGAGAAATGAACAAAATCTTACAGAACAAATAAAACATTCAAATGCAACAAAAGAACTGCAATTCTCTTAGGCTGGTACCCAATACATCAACAGGCATGGTGCCAATTAAAGTTTTCTTTTATTAATATTACATACTTATTTTATCTTTGTGCTCTTATAAATGGTATTTAGTATCAAGTTTCAGTTAAAAAAATTAAAACAAAAATATAGTACCTAAGTAGATGGGCAGGAGAAAGCATGGCAGTGAATATGTCAGGAAAGAAAAATATAGCCACATGCTTCGAGTGACAGAAAACTAAAACAAAAATAATCTCATTCAAAAGTTGCCAAAGATCCTGCGGAGAGGGGACTTTCAAAGACAAAAATAGACAAAAAAGGCCCAACAACAACAAATAAGAAAGGAGTGAAGTTTTGCAATGGGTGTGCTTAGCTCACTAGTGCGTGGCAACTGTTTTACTGCCGTGGCTATCTGGCCATTGGCCACCAGGTGCCAGGCAGTGAACATCCTTGTCGCCTTGTCACAATGTGAGATGGCAGTACCAAGTAATAATAAAGGAGGCTTATTATCTTTTTTAGACAGGTTATGGCATGGCAAAGTTTGAGGAGTACTGCAATACCGAGCACAGAATGAAGAGAAGCAAGAAAAACCCACGTATAGATTTTTCCTAAAAATAAAGGGAAATTCATAACGGAATAATCAGAAAGAGATAGCAGCAGCTGACTATGCTCAAATATATACAAGGAGGAAAAAAGCAAAGCTCCCTGTGGCAATGTGGTGCTAAAAATAGGTCATGAAATGACTTATTATTTGAGCTGGAAGGGATCTTAAAGGTTATGACCAGTTCCCGAATGCTAGTTTTACAGTTTTGCACATAGAAGTCTGTCTCCTCCTGCTGGACTGTAGGCTCCTGACTTGTGAGACCGTACCGGGTCACATGTGGGCCTATAGCCCCACCACAGAGTACACAGCAGCTGGTAGAAAGTAGGCCTGCAATTCCCGCTTGTTGAATGAATGAAGGAATTAGTGCATTTCATTCAAATATTCACTTTACAAATGTCCAGAGAGGCTAAAGAAAACATAGAGGGTTAATGGCCAGATGCCACCCGGGAGCAAACCCCAGGTGTCTTTGCTGCCAGTTCAGCACTCACTATACTTCCTCTGCCATCTTTCCTCTGTTCCATACATCCTTTCGAGGGAATGTAAAAACAGGTCTGCAGGGAGTGTGGTGTGGCCCCGGAGGTGTGAGCCAGCTCCCGTTCTGGTTTTCAGTCTCTGAGGACCTCAGCAAAACCATTTATCTCTAAGGTCAACTTTTCTTCTCGTGACATATTACAGTTGGATCAAATTATTTATGCAACTCTTCAGTTGAAAGAGGGACATTGCCCTACCCTACCTCAAAACAAATCTCTACAATAAGTCTGGTTTTTCAAAGGAAATTCTGAACTGAAACTACCTTCCTTCCAAGATTTCTCACACTGACCCCCCCATATGAGCATCCATTTTTTTCTTGAAATATCTGAACAGTGTGTAAACATGTTTTCACACAAGAAAAGTAACTATGTGCTCCTTTAAAAAATATATATCTATTGACTTTTCTTGGGAAAGTGGTATAGGACTTTCAGGAAGATGAGTTTTGAGGGATTTTAATTCCTTATTTAAGTTTGACTAAGCTGATTTTTGCTTGCACACAAAAAGCTAGCCTCTAGTTCCTGATTATTCTTAAATCAAGAAACAAGCTTTTGCCTTTCTGTTTGCCTTTACGGCTTTTTATTAAAATAAAGGCTGTGCTTTCAAGAAGGGAAACATTTTCAAAAATCACTGTTCAAGTCTCAAACACCAAAAACTCTGATGTATATCTGTGTGGTGGAAACAACCCCACGTCTAATCTCTGGACTCAACAGGCAGGAGAAAGGCCAAAGGCAGCTGCTAACAGGACACTGTGCAAGTGTGGGTCCGGTCCTCCCTCCTCTCCTCTCTGTCCTCCCTTCCCCTTGCTTCTGAACCTGTACAACTTGCACAAAGGCCTCACAGGATTAGCTGCTCCAAAATAGCCCTAGGTAAACATACCAACTGTCCAGGAGATTAGAACACTCTTGCCTATAGGCCACTCTTTTCTTCTGCAAAACTAATTCTCTCATTCTGAGTTTCCTGCCCATGTATATTGAATGCTTTCTTTATTTCTTACAGCAAATAAAAGATGCCTTATTTCTCCTTAATTTTATCCCTCCCCTTGTATTTGTGATCATCACACGGTTTCTGTTGCAGACTCAGAGAAGAAGAATTTAAATAATCACTTTCTAGATTGCAGCTAAAATGAATCTTTTACTTTCCCTTGAATCCTTAAAGAAAGATCCAAGGATTTGTTTTTAACAATGTCTAATGTGGTCATATAGCCTAATAAGTGTAGTAGTATCCAGTAACAATCCCTTAATTTGAAAAAAGTTATTTAGCTTGCAGACAACTGTATCACCTGATATTCAGATATATCATTCAGATACATGTTGGGGGATATATGCCATTGTCCAGTCTAGAGATGATACATGAATTCTAGAGAGTTCATCACGCCCAAGATAACACAGTTGGTAAGAAGCCATATGATTTTATAATCCAATGATTTTAATTCCCAATTGAAGGCTCTTTCCCTGCACAAAGCAACAATGTTCCTCTGTTCCTTTTCAGTTATATTAGGGAAGAGAGAAATGACTTATTTCTATTATAGAAACATAAATAAGATTTCTCTTCTCTTCATCTCTTTTTTGGTTCAGTATGTGATCTTACCAAGGAATGAAAGTCCTAGGAGCATTTATGATCTCAATCTGAAGAGAACAGAGGTATGAGAGCCGAGTCTGTTCCCAAAGTTCTGACACCTTCGTGCTCCCACCTCAAAGTGTCTTTGCCCTGCCTCATGTGTTTGACCTGAAGTGTCCTGGTTCAAACAAGCCAAGCTTACTCTTCCTATCAAGTTCCCTGGACTGTATTTACAGCAGGGATTCCTGTCTGTGGATTTGGATTAACCTGGGTATCAGGAACCTATTTTCTCTGATTTCCTTAAGGATAAGTGTGGAAGTTGATTCTTTGCTGAAGAAAGGGAAGACATCAGATATGAAAATGACTGCCTTGTGGGGATTTGCAGCAAAGCATAGTGAGTTAATTCTGAACAGGACTGGATTAAACATAGCAACTCCATTCAAGGAGAAACTGCAGCTCCAGAATGTCCCCTCTCATAGAGGTCAAACTTGCACGTGTGTGTGTGTATGTGTGTGTGTGTGTGTGTGTAAAAGATATTAAAGAACTTGGACTCACCCTAAGAACAAGCGTTCTGATCACCTGAAAACTGAAAAACAAGAGCTTAAGAAATATGGTCTGGCCAGGCACAGCAGCTCACACCTGTAATGCCAGTACTTTAGGAGGCCAAGGGAGGGTTGCTTGAGCCCAGGAGTTCAAAACCAGCCTAGACAACATAGCGAGAACTCATCTTTACAAAGAGTAAATATATAAAAGGCAGTCCTTTTGTATAAGCAATTTTAAGAGGAAGATGTATGAGAAGAAGGGAAGGAGGAGAAAGAAGCATTTCTGCAGATTTTAGGAAACCACCCTAATAAGAAAACATATCTTTGACTCTCCTTACTTTGGGGGAGCAAACAGATGGAAGGGATTTCCAATGATCATGAAGGTTGCCAGAAACAAAGAGGGAGGCTCACTCTTTGAAATCCAGACTGGGTTTTTATTCTTTTGCCCGGCCAACCTTTACCACACGCTGAAGGGACAGAGCCAGGGTACACTTTCCTGCTATTCTCTAGTGGGGAAGACACTCAGGCAATTTGAAAAGTTCAAAGGTCAAAGACTAGCTGTGGGGACTGAGGAGTGGGGAGAGAAAAATTGACATGAAAATTAGCCCTATGATAAATTAAATGGGGTTTTATTATATTCTTCTAAAACGCCCATTTCCAGAGACAGCGTCCTCTGCTGAAAATCGCCCACTTCAAACACAAAGAAACAGGATTATTCTTACTCTCTTAAACCTGATTATCAGGGGTAACCCCCTAGGGTCCCTCCACTATGGGAACTTTTCTGTCCTCTTAATAAATCCTGCTTTCTCAAAATAATAATAATAACAATAATAATAATAATACCTGATTGTCAAAGTAAATTCACTCACCAGTAGCTGCTTCACTCTGCTCCCTGATGACTGCTTGTCATCTGTGTTCCACCACGAAGCTCATGGTGGTGCCGTCAAAGGAAGGGGGAGCAATGATCCGCGGCCCCAGGGGCTGTGAAGTGATACTGATGACAGGCTTGCCATGCAGTTGGGCAAAGCCCTTGGCCCCCACGAGCTGGGATGTGGCTGCTGGGGCTGAGGACGATGAGGACGCTGGAGACTGACCAGATGCCATGAAGTAGGGGGCCTCGGTGAACGTTGCAGCTGCCTCTTTTCTGGGGGGCTCTGCCGCCATGGGGGAGAGCTCACTGCCCCCTGGAGTGTGAGTAATTGGCGTGGGCTGCAGGGCATTGGGGGGCAGCACCGTGGGCAGAAACCCTGGGTAAATCATGTAGGTGGGTCCGTAGGCCCCAGGACTCAGGGCCAAGGGAGGCACAGGGAGGGACATGGGAGCCACTGCCTGCTGCTGGGAGGTCATGGGCACATCCACATACTGCCCCGTCTCAGGATCAAACAGCCTCCGGGTCAGGGGTTGTACTGGTGTATCCACCAGATAATACTGGCCAGTCGTCACATCCAGGAGCATCTTGCGCTGCATCTGCTGAGGCTGTGGCTGCTGGAAGGGGTCTGTGGGGACCGGAGCTGGGCCTGTGGGTGCTGGAGCAGGCATGCCAGGTGGGGAGAAGCAGAGGACCTGGGGCTGGGCCCCCTGTAGGGTGAAGGGCAGTGGCTGCTGGTGGTAGATGGTGGTAGGGGGATGCTCCGGGCTCTGTGGCCCCGTGTGGGCAGCTACAGTCTCCTGGGGGTTGTCAGGTTTGGTACGCCAAGCTGGCCGGCTAGGTCCACTGACCTGAGAGCCTTTGGAGCTACTGGGGACCTGACTGCGGGCACTCAATGGGGGTAAACTGCAGAGACTGGCAGCTGAGGAGGTGGGGGGGCCCTCCCTTGCAGCCCCAGGCCTGCCAGAAAGTTCCCCAGCAGCAGAGCTTCCTTTAAGGGGTATGGTCAGGTAATTCTCACAGTCACTATTGCTCTTCTCCAAGCTGCTGCCACTCTTCCTGCCACTCACCTCATCAGGAGGTGCCCGGGTGGCCGGAGAGATCCTGAGGGACCGGAGTCCCTGCGATTTGATGCCCTTAGTTGCTGAAGGACTCTCTGGAGAAGGCCCTTGTGGGAACTTGCCGGCCACACCCCCAGTCTTCTGGGTGCTGCTGGCACTTACTGTGAACATGTTCCGGTTGCTAGGGAGTGGTGGGAGGGGCTGCAGGGGCTGGGTTCTCTCCACATCCTTGTGGACTGGAGGGATATAGAGAGATCGGGGTCTTTCCCTGGCCAGGTTCTCAAAGGCTGCTGCCCGGGCAGACACACTCTCCGTGCTGGGATTGGAGTTTCTCCGCTGCAGACGCTCTATGGGGCCTCCTCGCAGGACCGGGCCACCTTTGTTTCCTGTGCCCCGCTCTTCCACCTCACTCAGCCGTTTGGCCAGCTTGTCATGGTCTCCCTCAACACCCACTATGCCTTCCCTCTCCTCGCTGGCAATGAGCGACAGGACATGGCTGTCCGTCATGATGGGCAAGGGATCACTTTTGCGCTTCCACTCGTTCCTGTTGAAGCTGTACAGTTCTTCCATGGACCTCACAGCGGCGGTCAGCTTCTCCAGGGCATTCCGGGCTGGCCTTGGGGCTTTCCCTTCCTCCTTGACCTCATCGTCCTTGAGCTTCTCTGGAGCCTTCTGGGCAGAAGCCTTGGAGACAATCTTGAACACAGGCAAGTATGAGCCCTGCTCAGGCTTATTGGGGGCAATGGTGGCCACAGGCAGTCTGCCAGATGCCCTGTGCACCAAGACTGTCCCTTCTGGGGAGGAGGAGTTCAAGGCTCTGCTGCTGCCACCTTTGCCCAAGCTCTCCCTCTGCTCTCGGTCCATGCTGTCTTCCCTCTGGTTCACCACCGCCTGGCACATAATCACCATCGGGGACAGGGATCTGGATCCGCCAGCTGCAGCAGACAGCTGCCTGGGTTTGGGTCCCGTCAGCCCCTGCTCTGGGGTGACGCTGCCCTTGTCACTGCTATCCCCTGACCCTTTGATCAGCTTTCTGACGTCTCTCACCTGGTGGAGGGGCCCTTGAGCCTTGGACTTGTCTCTGACGTCTCTCACTTGGAACTGAGGCACTTTTTCCAGGTTGTCCCCACGAAAGAGTTTCTGCTGGGCCCTGCTGTTGTCCTCAACGGTCTTGAAGAGGTTAGAGGCGCTGCCGCCGGCCAGCTTGGGCGTGAGCAGCTTGGCGATGTTGAAGTCCGAGCCTGGCTGCTGCACGCTTCCCAGTCGGATCTTGATTTCCGGAGCCTTGGGCCTGATCACTGCCGTTGAGGTAGCCTGGGCAGCGGGGTACTTGGTGGCCTGCTTCCCCGGCTGCTTGTCCTTGGGCGTCGGCTGGAGGTTGGGGACGAAGAGGCGAGACATGATGGTGGACTTGCCGGCAGAGACCTCCCCGAGGTCCGCCCTCCAGTCGCCCCCCTTGGAGAGCTTCAGCTTCCCGACGGGGGCTTGTTCTTGCCGCTTCTCGGCCTCCTTCTCCTTCCACGACCGGAACGCGCTGTTCTGGCTGCGGAGGAAGATGCCCTTGACCGTCTCGGAGGCACTCTTCTTAATTTCGCACACGTCTCGCGTGTGTCCGTCGGGGAGACTCCGGCCGGAGCCCGCGTGGCTCTCCCGAGGGCTGCTGGCTTTGAAAACCGGGGACCTGGGCCCGGCCGCGGGGCACTCCCCGCCGGCGTCCGACGCGCTGCCCGCCGCGTGCTCGGAGCCGGCCTCCGAGTGGCGGGAGCTCTGCCTCTGCAGGGCCCGCGCCCGCGGCTTCTCGCCCCCGGGGGCGCCCTCTGCCTCCCTGGAGCCGCCGGGGACGTCGCGGTGGGAGGTGTCCGTGACCTCTCCCCTCTCCATCTTGAACTCGTGCTCCCGCTGCATCTTCTTGGAGATGACGTTTTTGAGCAGACTGGAGGCGAACCTGGACTTCTTCTGGGAGCCGTCGGCGCGGGAGGCAGGCTTGCTGCTTTCAGACGTCTCGGAGCCGTCATCCGTGTACACCGAGCCGGGGCCCTCGCCGGAGCCCTTGTTGGCGGCCCTGCAGGGCCCGGTGACAGAGCTGGCTTTGCTGTCACTGCGCAGGTTCAGGGGCTCCAGCAGGGTGACGACGCGGGAGCCGGTCTGGACCTGCTTCTGGAAGCACAGAGGCGTCTCCACGTGTTTGATCTCCCCCTCGACTTTGCTGACCACAAACTCCAAGGCCTTGGTCTGGGACTTCTTGGACTGGATGTACAGCTGGTCTGCGGTGGCCCTGGCCCCACCGCCCTTCCTGAGACCGGCGGCCACAGAGGCCGCACTGCCCCTGAGGAGGCTCTGCTCCACCCTGGCACCGACACCACCACATTTTAAGTCCAGGAAGGTCGACCAGCGCCCGAAGCCCGCTTCGCAGAGCGTGGTGGAGGACTCCCGGGAGCTGGTGTTCAGAGCCTCAAAACAGGGATAAGCGAGGCTCCGGAAGGCCCGGGAGGTAAGGTTACGAACCTCTCTGTCTGCCTCGTCCAGCTCGCTCACGGCACTGGAGGCCCCGCTGGAGTAGTCCACCAGCTCCTTTGCCCGGAGGGCCCCGCACCTGGTTTGCAGGCGAGCAGGGACTGCGATGAATTTCCTTGCATGGTCCTGAGCCACGGCTGCAGCCGGGTTTTGCTTCAGTGAACTTGAATTGTGTTCAGCAGCTGCAGAGACGCGGAGGCTCATGTCGCCTTCATGCTTGGCGGCGTAAATAATGTTTTGCTTTGCACGCACGTTGCTAGGCTCATTTATAGCCCGGGAAGTCGGTTTGATTGATAGGAGGATCTGGCTCGCTGCACTCCCACAGCTGCTGGCGGCTGCGGCTGCTGCCCATGGGGCTGCCTCCGGGGACCCGGGCAAGGGCTCTGTCAGGAGGGCAGTGCCAGCCCCGGTGGGTGGGGGAGTGGGGCCGCTGTCGGAGGGGCCGCTGCCCACTTCCGTGCTGCTGGTGTCGCGACTGCTGCGGCCTGCGCTGGGGCGGACCAGGTCGCTGCTGGTGGGGCTGGGTGTCCGCGTGGCGTTGGTGCTGGGAGTGGTGCTGAGGTAGCAGCTGTTGTCGTCCTCTTCGGTCGGGGTGGTGACATCCCCAGGGGTCTCGTCGCTGCCACCAAAGGAAGCATAGTCCACGAACGAGTAGATCACGTTGTTGTCCTCGAAGTCCCAGCGGGAGGCCAGTCCCACATCGAAATCCATGTCCTGTTCCACTTCACTCAGTTGGATCTCGTGGGTGGTGATGTAGTGAGCCTCCTGGCCTTTGGGGGGGTCCCTGCTGCCCTGGGACTTGGCAATAATGGCCCTGCACTCTGTTGCATCTCCAGCCCCCCCTCCCCCTCCTCCCCTTTTTACTCCTCCTCCTCCTCCCCTGGGCTGGCAACCTTCGCTCTCACCGCTCTCACTCTCAAAGCCCAAGGATGAAGAGGAGGCCAGAGCCCCTGTGGATGTGATGGAATCTTCCGTTTTGGAAAGGCCATCCTCTCCTGCTTTGTCCACCGGGGAGGAGGACGAGGAAGATGAGAAGTTGCCACCCTCACCAGTAGCAGGGAGCTGGGACCTGGAGAGTTCTGAGCAGGCAGGATTCTTCTGGGGGGCTAGAGCCTTGCTCCCTTGACAGCTGGGTTCATCTTGGGCTCTCTCTTTTGGACTCCTGGAGGTCCTCTGATCCCCGGGACAGCGCCCCAGGGTGAGTTTCATCGTCTGGGGACTCTCCCTCTGGACTCCAGCTGAAGCGCACATCTCCACATATTTTGCTTCTCTCCGGGAGGAGGCTGAAGGCTTGGGAAGCGGCTGCAGCTGCTGCTGGAGCTCCTGGCTGTCTCCGTCCCCCACCTCCACCAGTCTGGCCTGCGAATTCAGCTTACGGGGGACAGCTTCCATTATGAGCCCTCGCCCAGGTTTCAGCGCCAGGAAAAGGCAGTGGTGAGCACCGGGGATGTCCCGGGTCCCTCTCTGGCCCCGGAGGGGCTGCAGAGTTGCTCGAAGCAGGGTCCCACGTGTCTGGACTGGTCCCAAGGCTGTAGACACCGCTGTCACTGCTGCCACCACCTCCCAATTCTTCAGCCCCTGTGGCGGGGCCACAGCAAGGCTGAGGGAGGTGGGAAGGCTCCCGGACCCAGCGGTGGCAGAGGTGGTCTGTGGCTGGGGGGCTGCTGCTCTGGTCGAGACTGTGGCCAGCGTCCTGTGGCTACGCTGTACTGTCCAGTAGTTTGCCTGGCACCGTCAGCAGCTGGGAGTCTGAATGCCATCGGCCACGGAAGGAGCTGCATCTGTAGGTTGACCCCGGGACTCCCAGAAATGAAAGGAAAGCATGTGCTGTTTCTTGTGAAGTCTTTTCCCTTGCCTGGATGGGGCGAGAGAGGGTCACGTCATTCCAGAAATATTTTTAGTGTCCATTCCCTACTCATACTGAAACCACTCTTGAGGGTAGACAGAAGAGACTTTAAAGAGATGAAAAGAGAAGATTGGGGGTGGAGGAGTCATGTGGGTTCTAATTCAAATCAGCCAAATGTTCTATGTAATCTATTATAGAGACGTCTAGCAAGTATGAAATTATTCTTTCCTCACTGCCATCTTTCACTCTCAAGTCTCTGATTAAATGGTTTCTCCCCCCTTGTTCTTAAAAAAAATCCAGTTTTTGCACTGTTTCCAATCAATTAAGGACACTCCAGAAATATTTCAAAATCTCCCTTGTACATATGGTAGCTTTATATTTGCTTCAAAGTCTATGCATTTCTTTTTCTTTGAAGAGCCAAATCAGATGAGTTTTGGTAATAAAACTTTCCATAGGAATAGAATATTCCATCCCTTTTTCCCCAGTTACATTCTATGAAATATAACCTGTCTGTTTCTAACTAGGAAAAATCCCTTCTAGAATCCTTTCTGTGTTGACTCAGGGCATAAAAGGGCAATTTTCAAATACCCAAAACATTATCACTTTAAATAAACTTTTAATTATAGTCACTAAAATGAAGCATGTGGGGCCAACATTGACACTACTTAATTCCTACAACTTGTAATCAATCAAAAAAGTTCCTTAAACTTGTAAAACCATGGCAAGACAATAAACCCCCAATTAAATATAGCCTGAGCTGCAGCCTCATGATTCGGTTACGCTGGCTGAATTCCAGGCCCGCAGGGCACGAAGTCAAAAAGCAAAAGAATAACGAATACACTTACCCTTCAAGAGTACAGTGTGGCTTGGAGGGAGGATCAGAGAGGAAATGTGACCCACTGGCATGCCCCATGGAAACAAAGCCAAAATCCTAGTTCCCTGGCTCTGAGGTGCATCCATTTCAGACAATTCAGTAGTTGTGTAAGCACACTTGCCAGGCAACCCAAGATGGGGGTCTGTGCTGGCCATCCTCAGAGCACAGAAGCAGATTCCTTGGATACTATCAGTGAGGAACCATGACTCTTGATTATGGTTAGATCTGGCCCTCATCACTTGCCAGGCCCGATTCCACCACTATACATAGTCTATGTGTCACTTATGCCGATTGAATAAAGCACTATTTTAAACATCCACATTTGTGGGTTACAAAAATAACACCATCAACCATCCCCTTCCAACATGAATGCCACCCCCACAAAGAAAAATGTTCCTTCCTCTGAATAGGCGTGTGGGTAGGTAAGGAGTGGGAGCCCCTAACAACTGAAGCATCTACCTTCTCATACTTGGGACGTGGATGGCACAGCCCTGTCCGTCTCTCCATGACAACTCCCTCCCGCCCACACCACTGCCATTAAAAACACGACTGGGAATATTAAGAATCCCAATGTGACTAGAAAGCCAGAACTTTAGATGAAGAAAGAAAAGGAAATGGAAAGAAAGGAAGAGAAAGAACGAATAAAGAAAAGAAGAGAATTTGCTAGCTTTGCAACCAACTTTTTTGATTATACAGAACAACATTTAATGGCACAAAATTTTCAATTCTTAGTGATAATAATAATAATAATATTTACAGCTAAGGCTTATATCGTGCTTACTGTGTGCCAAGAACTACTTGAAGCACTTTTTAATGTGTGTACATTAATGTATTTAATCCACAGAACAACCTGATGAGTTACATAAAATTATTGTTCTGATTTTTGAGATGGAAAATCTGAGGCACAATGATGTTGAGAAATTATGGGGCAGAATTGAAACACAGGCAGTCTGTTTCCAGAACTTAGACCTAACCATTGTACTACACAGTCTTGCTGACTTTCTCACTCAAATAGTCTATGGGACACCTAGATTCTCAATTAGAAGGAAGCAAGTTACCCACTAGGCAATTTCATGTCATCTGCATGACCACAAATAACCACATAACCAGGGGGTTTTTTTTGTTTTTCATATAATCAACCTGTATACACATTATATACTCAAGGATTAAGGCTCATGATCCTATAAATAAAATGAAATAAAATATAGTTGGCTCCTTCAGGCAAGCAGAGTATTTTCAATGCCCTGTCTGCCTTGAACGATAAACCCTGAACACTGACTCAACACTGTGAGGCATACATACTCCATAGCTGGATAGAAGGCAGAGTTTCTGCCCATAAAGACAATTATAGTCTAAGGAGGAATTTTTCTAACACTTTTCATATGGCCCTGTCTGTCATGACAACTCTACAGATTTCAACAGAGTTTTTCCCAGTAGTTGGCAAACTAAAAAATTGGAAGGTCAGATGCCCTGCATGTAGGTTAAAACATAATTGGTCAATACCCAAAGTTCTGAAAATATACCTCTAGAGTCTTGCTTCCTCCAGAGCATATGGCCCTAGCCAAAGCTCCCCAACAGGCAAAGTGGGGAGCGGGGAAGATCTGAAAGAGGTACTTACCTCCAAAGTATCTGTGTAGCTCCTTGAATGCCTTCTATCTAAATAAATGCCAGTGTAGAAAAAAAAAATCGAAGGGAACTCTTTTTCAAATAAAGTCAACTCCCAAGTAGTCAGGTTTAATTCAAACCACAAATCCTCTCTAAATATCAAACAAGCCAAAACATTTGGAGTAGGACAAACTCTATTAAAAGAAAAAACAACTTAAATGGAAAAAACAACAACCAATTGAAGGCTGAAGTAAAACAATGAAGAATTCCAAAATGCTTGTCCTCTGGCATTTTCAGACTTCTGGGCAGCATACGTTACTATGAAAATGGGTGCTCTCGATTCTGTTGGAATATCTTACAGTCATTTGGTAGCCACAGCTTTTTATTCCTTAACATGACTATAGCCATTTTTTTTTTACAGATGAACTCAGTGATTGCCTACCTAATCTCAACTCTTGAGCAATCAACAGTGACTAATGTCACCGGCATCAAACCATGTTAAGCAGGCACATTTGCTAGGCCAGGCAAGGTATACTCAGTTGATAACTTTATATGGGAATTCAAAGAATATCAAAGGAAATGACTCAGTGTCATTATTTTTATTCTGCAGAGAAAGTTCTTAGTCTTCCCTGAAAGTCTGGTAAGATGATGGTTTGTAAAATAAGGAAGGCTAGACGATTCACCAGCTGGTAAAAAGACATGGTGATATTTAGACTCTTTGACGGTGACTTACTATGATAAATCAATATATCATTCAGAAAGAAGAATAGCATATAAAAGGTATATCACTAGGCCAGAAATGAGGAGAAAGGTTAAACTCAGACTCAAAAGATCTAGCAAACACAGGCATCCTCAGACTTCTCTGGGGTGTGATGGGTAAGCAGTATTTTCCGATTACCTTAAGTTTTGCATAAGATTTTTCATTTGCACAGCTCCTTGCACACGTCTTTCCACTGGCCACTGCTTGACACCCAGAGGGTGGCCAGCTGTTTCTCTTCCTAGCCCAGGTAGGTGCACATAAGAATTATATCTGAAGAAAAGGTACCATATTATAATTTTTGCTGATGATGCCAAAGAGTGTGTTATTGAAGTAAATGCTTTACATATTTTTTGCTCCTTGATTCTTTCAAACATATCATGAGATAACAATTATTATTCCCATTTTATAAATAAGAAATGGAGCCTCAGCGAAGACATGTGCTCTGTAGGACTTTTCACAACTAAAAAGTGTTGGAACCCTGATTGGAACCCAGTTCTGAGTGACTAGAGCCCATGCCTTGCTGAGGATTGAGCATTCAGTCTAGAAGGTGGAGGTCACAGGGTCATGTGCACTGCTGGCCAATTCGCTGTTCCACAGTCTCAACCAGCTGCCTGCACACAGGACCAGTTGATCACCATGGAGTCCAAGGAAACGAAGCAGCAGGATTAGTGTAAAACTATCCCTGTGAATAGAAAAACAGCATGTACCATGAGGATGAATAAGTAGGACTATCTTCTTGAGCAAAGAAGAGCACGTTATTGTAGAATCGTGCCATGCACATTGTAGAGGCAACCCCTCAGCTCTGCCCTTAAAACTTGGAAGGACAGAAAGGAACAGTTCACCACCAGAAATAAAACCTTACTAACAGACACTCAAGCCTGCACACAGAGGATAGGGATGGTACAAAGAAGTATGTTATTTTTCCCCTTGAGTCAGGTTATACATCAAGGAGTCCATCCTCTCTGGTCTCCCTTGCACTCTGAATGGTCTCTTAGGCATTTGCTTTCACTTTCACCACTCCTGCTTCCTTCTTCTTCCTCTTTGCACCTGACTTGTTATCCCAGACAATAGTTTCCATCTGGATTTCTCTTAACGGAGTTGTGGAGGTTTGGGTGTTTTAGATCTTCCTAGATAAAGAAAAATTATTCCTTTCAGACTAGCCTCAAAGTGAAACATCAAAAAGACAAATAAATCTTTCTGTATGTAATACTGACCTCTTCCAATAGCCTGACTCTAAATCTTACCCAGCATGCACAATGTAAGGGCCAGAGAGGTGAGATACCAAGGGGCCTCCCAATCTGGGAGGACAAGACAAAAGATGACTCATTGGGCTTTAACAAGTTACTGTTAGTTTTTCCAAGTTGATGTTTAAACCCCTAATTACGCAGCCAGCTCAGCTGCCTGTCTACATAATCACATGAATGACTTATTTCTGTGATTTTAGAAGAATTTTTTTGAGCTTTTAAATTCTTGGTATTTCATTTGGGGACCTAAAATCATGTTTCTGTTTTTGTTTACTTTGAAAAATATTTCTTCTCCCTACTCGTCTGATTTCAGACTTGAGCAACTTCAAACATAAACCTGGAAAGATATACTTAATATTTTATTTTTAAGGTTTCTATCTTCTATGAATATTTTGAATGATTTGAAAATTGTTTAAGAGCTCACATCTTTCCTTTCTTCGTATCTCACATTCAAATCTTCACAAACTTCAAGTACTAAGATGCAAATTAGAGCAACTTTTTAGAAAACAATCTGACCATTTCTACAAACCATACAGAATAAGAATATGAAGGTTTAATATTATATGGACATGGACGTTCGTTATAGTATACTATGATGGCAAAAAACCCCTGAAACCCACCTAAATATCAATCAATAGAGGAATGGTTGATTAATTACAGTATGTATATGCTATGGAACATCGCGCAGACATTAATTCAAATGAATAGTTCCAATCTTGAATTTTCATGAAAGAAAAATTGAAGAATGAAATGTATTAGTATGATTCTATTTCAAAAATAACAACAACAGTAACACCCATTCAAAGTAAAAATATAGTTATATAAGCATAGGAAATAGTATGAAAGTGTAAATGCCAAACCAACATTGTTTTTGTGTATCTGGGAAGGCAAGGTTGAACAAAGGGATGAGCACATTATTAAATTTGTTTTGGATAGCTCAGTGTTTTTTGAATTGTTACAGTGATACAATACAACAATAAATATGTTTTTTCTTTTATGATAGAAAATATAATTTTATTTTGGAAACATTTATTTCCTCTATAAACTTTTTTTAAGTTAAATCCATTCAGCTTAGAGTTGAAGCAAAGACAACTCATAAAGGAAGAGCTGAACTTCCTCATTCTATCAACCTTGGAACCAACATTTAGAAAAGTGACTTGCCCAAGGTCACACAACTATGAGTAGTTGCAGAGAAGAAGAATCCATTTCTCCCAATCCAAAATCAGTGTTTGCACTTGTGTTGTTTAAACTTTATAATCAGAATGACCAGCAGCAGGAGGAGATTAACTTACATTCTCAAAAAATTGGAATATGTTTGCTAAAAAGGCAAATAATTTCATGGTGGCATTATGTTTTACCTTAAAAACTACAAATTTAATAAACAAACTACTGTTACATGAAACAACATGAATGAATCTTACAAACATAATATTAAGAAAAAGAAGTCAGCAGAAAGAGAATATACTATATGATTCTATTTATATAAAAATATAAAATAAAACAAACTAATATCTGTGGTGTTGCAAGATTGGATAGTGGTTAATTCTGGAGGAGCACACAGGGGTTCTGAGGTGCTGGTTGTGTTATAGTTCTTCATCTGGGTGTTGGATACATGGATGTGTTCACTTGGTGAAAGTATATTGAGTCATATGCTTATGATATACTTTTCTTCTTAAATGTTGTACAATTGATTCATTAAAAAGTAATGTGATTTTTTACAACCATGCCCATTTTCATATATATGTTTTCTAAACCTTGAAATAAAGTTGATGGTTCATAAAAAAATACGCAGTATTTATTTTGACACTTCTCATACCACTTGATAAATTGTAGGATGTCTCCAGAGATGTCAGTACTCCTGAGGTGGGAAGCAGTGAGTCACAGTCAACTTTCAGAGCTTGGGCCATGTCACATTGCCTGAGGTGGAATAGCGACTCACCCATTCCTAGTCATACAACCAAGGGCATGCCATGTGACGTCTCTATCTCCCCATAGGGTACATCTCAATATGGCTGTGAAGATTCAGTGAAATAAACAACACAGAGGACCTAGCATATAGGGCCTTGCCCATAGTAAGCACTGAATAAATGCTAATAATTGTTAACTAGGCCGGTGACTAGTGCCTGTAATCTCAGTATTTGGGAGGCAGAGGTGGGAGAATCACTTGAGCTCAGGAGTTTGAGACCAGCCTGGGCAACATAGTAGCCCTCATCTCTACAAAAAATACAAAAGAATTAGCCAGGCTTAGTTACTTGAGACTAGGAGGTCGAGGCTGCAGTGAGCCTGAGCCGGGATTGCTCCACTCCACTCCAGCCTGGGCTGCAGAGTAAGATCCCAACTCAAAATAATAAAAATAATAATTGTTAGCTATTTTTATACTGTGTAGACATTTTAACCCTTCTTCCCCTTCTTCCCCTATCTCTAACCCCTGCCCCCAACCAGGACATAACATATTGCTTTATACTTATCAGATGCTCAATATTTTTTAGTTGAGTTGAATTCAGTGATACCCCATGGTCTCTAAGAGAAAGTTCAATCTCCTTAGTCCTCTTTTAAGATTGTGCCTCATTTCAGTCCCCACTTATTTTTCCAGTTTTAGGTTTTCACTGCTTTATATAAATCCCCTGCCCCGTTCACAAAGTCTAAAATTATTCCCACATACGTCGAATTTTTTTTTAATCTCAGGAAGTTTTTTTGCACTCTTTCCATTTCTTGAAATATCCTCCCTCCTTCTCTGTACCTTTTATAATTTAGCCAGTCCTTTGAGACCGAGACCAAATTTATCTTCCATGGAAATGCTTCAATTTTTTTTTTTTTTTTGATTCACACAACCCTTTGAGAATCTGACAATTCACTCTTTTGAAAAAAAAATGCACATATTTACAAGCCATGCAGTTTTGGAAGTTTAACAATCTTCCTCAATCCTGGTCCAGCCCCCATCCAGGGTCTCCAGACTATCATCACCATCATGAAATGACACTTATTCTCAGTGCCCATAGTAATTACTTTCTGGATGAATATATTGCCCCTTCTTTTGATAATTACTCTCATTTTTATGTGTTTTTCCTCTCACCCAAAATGTAAGTTTCTTGAGTCATCGTTAGTCCATGGTGACTAGGCAGTGTGCCTTGCACATAGTAAGAACACAATAAAGGCTTGTTGACTAATCGATCCCTTGTCATCTGTATTCTGTCTTCAGGTTATCTCATCCTGATCCTGATTTTCAATGTTTTGTGTTTACTGATGGTTGCCAGCTTCCTGCCCCTGCCTACACAGCACCCCTCAACTCTAACTCGCATATCCCACAGGCTACCTGACATTTTCATGTGGATGACCTATCAGCATCACAGAGATGACAAAAAGAGAGCCCATCGTTGTTTCTGCCACCCTTCTCTTCCCCCAAGTCAACCTTATTTCTACCCCAGTCTTTTCCATTTTATTATGTGGTAGTTACTTCCATCAACATAGACCCAGTTCCTCCGTTTTACTCAGTCTATCCCCACTGCTTTCTCAAATCAACCTCCAAAGTACATCTCAAACCCAGTCCCTACTCTTCATCTCCAGTGTCACCACTGTGGTTCAAGTGCTCACCTTTCTGTTATGGCTCCAAAGTACTCTCCTGCTCCCTCCTTTCCCCTCTGCAATTCACTCTCCAGCAGCCAAAATGATTTTTTACAAATAGACGTCGGTGCTGCCACTCCTTGTCTTCAGGCTCTTTACACTTCACTTAGAATAAAGCCTAGCCCCTCACTGCAATCTACAAGGACATGCATGATCTGGTCCCCACCCATACCTCTGCAGTTATACTAAACTTCAGTCACAGGAGCTTCCTCTAGGTTCCTCTAGCAGCAAACTCTCGCCTGCCTAGAGCTCCCAACCTGAAAAACTCTTTCCCCTGCTCATGGCTCTAAACGTCTGACTCCTTCTTATCCTTCATGTTTTAGCTTAATCATTGTTTCTTCATGGGATCTTCCCTGACTATATCTGAAGTGGGACTCAGAATGACCATTCCTGTCCCATCACCTTATACATTACATTGTTATCCAATTATCTTTATACAGTTGTTGTCCTGGTTTATTACTTGTCTTTCCTACCAGAATCTAAACTCTGTGTAGGCAGGGATCATATCTAACTTGTCTATTGCTTTAATTCCAACATCTAGAACAATATAAGCTTCAAGGGCAGAGATTCTCTTTTTCTTTTCTTTCTTTTTTCCCCCCATCTTTTGTTCACTGTTTAGGCCTTTGGTGCCTAAGAAGGACCTGGAATATAGTGAGCACACAATAAATCTTTGTTAACTATAATGACTGAACAGTAGAGACTCAGCAAGAGTTTTGTCTATATTATTGAATCAATAATTAAATAGTTTAATTATTACTTTCGGATAACTGGAGAGAAGCTAGTCAAATTATTTAGGAAGAATCCTCCTTGACTGAATAGCTAAAAATAATTTATAATTAATGCATCAAAGCATTATAATCTATGGGTATTAACAAATACGTTATTTATAAATAGTTGCATCTAAAGTCCTTAGAAACAATACTCAAAAGTTATCGATAAAATTCCTCACTATCTTGTTTACCTATTTAATTTGCTTAGTAAAAAACTTTTTAAAATAAAGCAAAGATAAAATTTCTAAATATGTTGTTATTAAATAATACAAATGCAGGATTTAAAAATGGGAAAGTAATGACTTTTGTTTACCATTCAACTCAACAGTTGGTGAGGCAAACCCAGATAAGCATGCTATAGCTTCATTAAACCAGGCCAACACAATTTTTTGCTATCTGTAGATCAGCCCATATGTCATGAAAGAGACTTTGTGGTGAAAATAGTTCATTGAATACACAGTCTTTGAAAGATCAGGGATCATTAATCAAGGAAGACTGTTTACTTGAAGCTCAGAACACTGGCCACTTTCTGCCAGCAGCCATGGGTGATGAAGGGTGCAGGGAGATCTGACTTTCACGGCTGAGCATCTGGGCTTAGTGGGATTACAAAGGAAGGAGAAATCAGCCAGATACATTTCATGCCTGCAGACCCTTCATATACTTATGACAACATGTTTTCCTAGTAACTGTGTATTTTGCTGAAAACATCCAAATAAAAACCTTCAGAGACTCTTCTAAGAAGATGGTTTTGCATTCTTCAGGCAAGCACCTGCCTGACTTAAATGTAGTATTATTTTAATCCCTGAAAACATACATCCCCTTCCACAAGACTTGAGTTAGTCTGTGAATATTCACCATGCACACAGCTTCTAGGATTGAAAGAGGTACAGCATATTTTTCTGGCTACCTCTGGTTAAAGACTAAACTCTGACCTTTTTTCTTTACCTTGCTAAATTCTTAGCTAAGAGTCCTGTACAGATAGGCTTTTTAATAGCTATGTTATGTAGTTTACTTTCCAACCTGGCAAAACATTGCATAACAGGTAAAGAAAGAAAACATTTGGCAAAACATTGCATAATAGGTAAAGAAAGAAAATCAAGGTACCTTGTGATCCTGTCCTCTTAAGACACTCACCTATTCTGATATCTGTCACCTATAAAGCTTCATCTACATATCAAGAAACTTTATTCCTTTATTGTACTTTCAAAATTCCCTAGATAACTCTAGTTAACTAATTACCAGTCAGGAGTTCTTTGAGTACACCTATTACCTGCAAGCTGTCTGCTTAGAGATACCCCACCTTCCTGGACCAAACAAATGTAAATCTCACATGTAATGATTTATGGTTTTTTGTAACTACTGTCCTCCTTAAATGTATATAACCAAAATACAATTCATGGCATGCACTCTCAGAACCTCCTGGGGACAGGTGCCAAGGGCCAAAGGTCATTCACATTTGGCTTAAAATAAACCATCTTAAATATTTCACAGAGTTTGGCATCTTTCATCAGCATGATGGACCATCCTTTCTGTATGCCTTTAGCAACTAGGAAAGAAAACTCATGTACCAAAAAAAAAAAAAAAAATTTCTAACTCAACATAACACACTTCTAGTAGGGCTCACAAAACACTCTCACTGACTTTGGAGTATGTTCTCCTAGTTGGAAGGTATTCTTACTTAAGATTTCTCCCAACTATCCTAATATGACTAAAGCAAGTAGTCAATTCTGGATATGACCTCACAAACTGATGGAATACACTCCTGAAACACTCTGACTTTACTTCCTTCTTTATTCCTGGTGAATTCCAGCATCTGACAGAGAGAGAACCTACTTTACTAACAATCAGATCTGGATTAGGACTTGGGATCAGGAGATATCAATCCTATTGGCCTTCCCCTCACGGAAGGGTCATTTTAATTCACAGTGGAGTGTCAGGCTACTTACTGGTTGGGTTTCTAAGACACAGTTTAAAGTAAAAAGCAAGTAAGGTCAAAATTACCCTTGGAAATACATTAAATTGTCCACAAGGTCGGATTTCAGGGTTTTGAATATACATCCCTGCATAATATAATATGTGAATGCACATAATTACATACACTATATAAGTGCACACATTAATTCAGCATATAATATAGAACACATATGCAAAATAACATTTTGCAGCATTGTATTTTCCAGTATCCCACTCCACAGACATTTGAATTTACATAAACCAAATGCACTTGAATGCAAGAAGATTCTCTACTTGAGCGATTAGACATATCTTATGGCCTCTGAATTCTATTCTGAAGCCTTGCTTCCTGTCCTATATTTGGAAGAGGTTCATTTAGAACCAGTTGTGTACATTAGACATGGTTTCCATGGCAACAGTTTAATGAATGCCAATGACCTTAATTAGACAAGTCAAATAGTCACACGAAAACATTATCTGGCTACCACTGACCCATCTTATTATCTAGAAAGACAGACAGTTTTTTATTTCCCAGTCAGAGCCCTGATCTTTTCAAATTCCTATGTTACTTACTGTCTTTCTTCTACAAAGTGATTCCTTCACCTGGTTGACTTTTGGGGTGGTTACTTGAGTTTTTTTAAAAGGCCATTAAATATATTTTTCATTTTTGACATTGTGATATGCAATCAAATTTAAAGTATATATGCATACATACCCCCTGAATCTAAAGTAAAAATAAAGTATATAAAATGCAGAAGTGAATGGCTTGTGTTTGTACAGCCAGTAGTGTATGGGTTTTACAACTTCTGAGCAAAATATTTATACCTCTCTGAACGAACTTCTAGACCATACATTTATCCTTTGCTGTGAATGAATACTGTCTTACTCGGTTCTAAGTTTGCAGGACTGCACTTCTTAAAGTTCAGCTTCTACTGCTACTGGCTTGAAGAAGACAATGCTGATGTTTCAACTGCATAGGCCACGGCACTATAGAAAGAATAGGAATGATCCCTCCAGTGTTGGGGAGAAGAGAATGTAGAACCCTCTTAATGAGACACCAGGCAACCCTGTAAAATGAGGATAATAATAGCTAATAGAATCAGGGTGAGGATTGCAGGAAATATTACGTGTGAATTGCTTACAACAGTGGCCAGCATGCAGTGAGCCCTTAGTCGTTGTTATTGTTTCTGTTGCTGGTCTTGTGACAAAAGGTATCCAAGGAAACAGTTTAGATCTTTTGGGGACCACCTAGTGAAGTTTTCATAACATACTGACCCAAGAGACTCCAAAGAAATATAGAAGTCTGGATAGAGTTCACCTTTACTACTAGATATTCATTTAGAAACAAAGAAGATTTGGTCAAGCATTTTATCCTTTGTGTCCTTAAGGTGGGTGGACGTGGTGGTTGGGGAGAGGAAAGTGAATTTGTGGTTTCCCTGTTGGAGCATGAGTAGAAATATGTAGGAAGAATTACTCTGTGGTTCATTTGGTTCAACCCACTTACCTTAAAGACAATAAAATTAAGAATCAGAGAGTCATGAAGGTCACAAATACTTGTCACTATCAATGATAAGTAGGTCTTCTTTTCTCATTTGTCAAATTCCACGGAGAAAGAAAATCCTAAATCACGTTTAACCATGAGATTGAAACATAGTCCAATTTTCTTTCAAGAAAGTGAACTCTATGGAGTTTTTAAAATTAATCTTGGCCGGGCGTGGTGGCTCATGCCTATAATCCCAGCACTTTGGGAGGCTGAGGTGAGAGAATTGCCTGAGCTCAAGGGTTCAAGACCAGCCTGGGCAACTTGGTGAGACTTCATCTCTAAAATAAATAAATAAATAAATTAGCCGGGCACGGTGGCACGTGCCTGTAGTTCCAGCTACTTGGAAGGCTGAGGCAGAAGGATCACCTGAGCCCAGCAGGTCAAGACTGCGGTGACCAAGAGTGTGCCACTGCCCTTCAACCTGGGTGACAGAGACTCCAACTCAAAAAAAAAATTTAATCTTACTATTGAGATTTAATTAACCTCACAAGTTTTTCAAATACTTAGCCAAAGGTAAGGTTATACTATCTCTGCAAAGAGTTGAATAGTTGAACAATGTATGCATTTCATTTTCTCTTTAATATCAGGTCACCTAACTGCAAAAAAAGTAATCAATAGAAAAATAATGACTAAAATTAAATGCATTGCTAAAACTGTACCTTAATTAACTCAATAATATGTGCTTCTGTCATAAAAATACCTGCAACATACAACATACCTGTTTGTCACAGACTATGGAAAATAATGAAGAAGCTAGAAAAACAGGCTTGTTGTAAAATTAAGTAACACTTGTTTTAGATGTAATTATACATGTGCAAGAAGAAAGTATGGGTCAATAAACTGAGACTACCATAATACAGAAAGCAAAGATTCTATCTTTTACCTTATAAGGAATTTATGTATAAGTTAAAAACAAGCAGATTTGTACCTTCTCCATCATCATCGTCATTATTGGTACCACTTAATGAGTAGTTTTTATGAGCCAGCAATGTGTTAGGTTTTTTTAGCATTATTGTTTTGTCTCATTGAACCCAAAGCTGTAATTGCCCCCAAAAGCATCAGCAGGGGGATTCCCACAAGGTAGTCCCCCAAACCAAACTCAGATGGGGCTGGCTGGAATTCCAAAAAAAGCAGTACTAAACACCAGGGTGTTAAATTCAGAGGTTTATGAGGAGAACTGAATTACAGAGGGCTACATCAATCCTAAGGATGGACTAGGAGAGAAAAGAGGTGTTCTGTCTCGCTCTGTAGCAAGGGTGTGGAGTTTGTATGAGGTTTTAAGGAATTTGGCTTAAGGCCAGGACCAGTTTCTTTCAGTGTTTTGGACTACAATCTAGATAACTTTATCAGTGTTTGAGAATGTTCAAGGCCCCGTTTGGGTACAAGCCTCCTGGGAAAAACCTGCAGCAGGCTGGGTCACGGAGAAGTCAAGGAACCCTATGATTTTCAGTCAGGAAACAGAAAGAAAGTGGGGGAACTGAGGGTGCTGCAATTATCTAATTAATCCTTACCTTCATCTTTTAAGTTAAATGTGTATTATTATAATGATTCAAACAAGAAAACCAAGGTATTTTTTTCATTAGGTTATACTGGTAATGAATGGCAAGACTGAGATTTAAACTCAAGTCTATTGACTCCAAAGCCCAACTTCTCAATCACTAAGCTCTATAGCTAAAATTCGATAAATACTAAGGTAAAGGCATAGAATATCTAGAATTGTGAAATCATTTCAAAATGGAAATTAAATTGTACATAGAGAGACCAGACAAATAAAGTTGATTATTTTATTAGCACTCTAGGATTTGGGAGAGGACAGTACCTACAAAAAGTTCTATAAAATACTATGTTTGTGATCTATTGCTGTATAACATATTATGCCACTACTTAGTGGCTTAAAACAATGAATGTTGATATCTCACATAGTTTTTGTGGGGCAGGAACTTGGAAGCTGCTTAGCTAGAGGATTCTGGCTCAGAATCTCTCATAGTTTTCAGTCAAGATGTCGGACAGGCTGAAGATACGTGAAGGCATAATTGGGAGTAGAGAATTCACCTTCAAGATGGCTCATTCACACATCAGCAAGAAATTTCAGATCCTTGCTGGCTGTTGGTAGGAGGCTTCAGTTCCTTACCACGTATACCTCTCCACAGGGCTGTTTGAATGTTCTTCTAACATGGAAGCTGACTTCCCCAGGGCAAGTGATCTGAGAGAGAGAGAGAGAGAGAGAGAGCAAGACAGAATCCATGATACCTTTTATGATCTAGCTTTGGAAGTCACATCCATCACTTCTGCTCCATCCTACAGATCACACTGCGGGAAAAGACTACTTAAAAGTAAAAATACAACAAGGGAAAGATCACTGTGGGCCACCATGGAGGCTGTCTACCACAGGCATTTTCCAAAATTTTCCATCATTGTTAACTTAAGTAAGTAGTGAATTTTGCACAGTTTCTATTTGGATGCCTAACCTAACCACCATGGCCATCCTAAAGTCTCACTGTGTTCATTTTCAAAGAGTCTTCATAAAAATTTTGGCTCAAAGAACACGGACAAAGAGAAATTAGGTTGCCCTTTCTCCATAGATAGTGTCTTTTAGTAATAATTATTCAACAACCTTCTATTTTTATCCTCTTATTCCCTAATTTTCAAGGAAATTTAAATACTGAATCTAACACTATCATCCTGCCATTATAGCCCTATCTTGGTGGTGAATAGAGCCATAACAAACATAAAGTCCAGCATAAGCTTGAAGAATATCTCGTATTATGTTTCTTTAGATGACAAACACCTTTTAGGAACCCTCCTGGCCTTCTTTTCATCTGTGTTTCTAGCTTTGAGCAGAACCTGGCATACAGTGATACAAACAAGATGAATATTAGAGCTGTTCTTGGTAACAAGAACTTGCTGGAAGTTCTTATAGGGGATGATCTTTGAAATAGAAAGTTCTAAAATAGCTTCAAAGGAATTCAGAGGAAGACAGGTTACTTGGAAATAGAATCCTCCATTAAAAAAAACTAGGCCTTGTGGCCAGATCAAGACATAAAGGATCCAAGTCTGATGAAGGGTGGACCAACTATTACAGCCAGGTTGATGAATCTGCCTCAGGGAAAATGGAACAGACTGGATTGAAGGGAAGAAAGAAACTTGGAAATGACCTGTGTGCCAGGAAAGCCTTTCCTACAATCAAATTTATGGTAAGTTATTTGACACTTATATCTGGTCCCTTCTAAAGCCAGGAAAAATCCAGTAACAACAAACCATGAAGACAAGGCTAGGGTCAGAGAGACCTAGGAGAGATCTGTGTTTGAGGCACCTGGAGGCAATGTGGCTGGGACCGATAGTAATTATCTAAAGGAGTCAAAGTTGTAATCATAGAAATAGGACCAAACACAAACTTGATAGGAAGATAAAAATTAAGAAAACAGCAAGGTCAATAACCAGGAGCATCAGACACGGGCCAGAAATAGGACTAGCCTGGGAAAACAGAGACTGTGAATTATTCACTCCAATTTCTACCCTCCCCACGCCATCGAAATTATTCTTGTGAGAGTTACCAATGAGTCCTTGGATTTAACAATAAGTTGCACATTGTTAATTCTGCAGGTCAGTTCTCTGCTTGTTTTCAGCAGCATTTGACACGATTGATCATTCACTCTTCTTTTATTATTGCTGTCTTTACTTGGTTTCCCAGGAGCTACATTGCCTGGACTTTCCTCCTACCTCACTCATTGCTCCTTCTCAGTCTTTTGTGCTTGTTCCTTCCCTAGCATATGGTCGTCCTCTCTTCCCCACATGTGCATTCTCACTTGTGATCTCATCCAGTCTCGTGACTTTTGGTACAGCTTATATACCAATGATTTCTAAATGAATTTCTCCATCCTCACGTCTCTCATTAACTCAGATTCCTGTCTCTGCTGAAGTGTTTAAACTTAATATGCTCCTGGATGGGCGTGGTGTCTTTAGAAGGTCAAGGAGGGATGATTACTTGAGCCAGAAGTTTGAGACCAGTCTGGGCAACATAGCAAGACCTAATCTCTACAGAAAATAAAAATAAATTAGCTAAGTGTGGTGGCATGTGCTTGTTGTCCCAGCTTCTCAGGAGGCTGAGATGGGAGGATCACTTGAAGCCAGGATGAGCCCCGGGATGGTGCCACTGCACTCCAGCCTGAGTGACAGAGTAAGAACCTGTCTCAAAATATTAATAGTAATGATAAACAACTTAATCTGCTCCAAATTGGACTTCTTATCCCCAAGCCTGTTTTACCTGCAGCCTTTCCCATTTCAGCGGATGGCAACTCCATGGTGTCATCACTGAACCCCATCATTCTCACCTCATAGCCAATCCATCATCAAATCCAGCTAACTCTGCCTTCACAATATATCCAGAGTTCTACCCTTCATACCACTTCCTCTGCTCATTCCTTGCTCTCAGTCTCCTTCTTCTTCCTCTGGATTACTGATGTAGTTTCCCAAGCATTCTGCCTGTTTCCACATTTATCCCTCCAATCTGTTTTCAACACAGCAGCCAGTTGTTTCTTTTGAAAGTGTAAGTCAAGGTATGTCATTCCTCTGCTCAAAACCCATTTTCCACCAAATAAAGCCACATTCCTTATAAATAACCCCACCCTTCATGAGATAACCTGATCTTTATTTCTTTCTCTCTTGCTCTGTGCTCCAGTCACAATGACTTCCTTGCTGTTTTTGAAAACAATTTTGCATTGACTATTCTCTCTGCCTATGACACTCTTCCCTAATCTCCCACATGGCTGACTCCTTTCCTCTCCTTTGTGTCTATGTTTAAATGCCAGTGTCTCAATGAGATCTACCCTGACCACTCTATTTAAAATTTCAGTCTCCTCCCAATTCCATTATTCTCAATACCCTTTACAATTTTAAAAAAATAACACTACTTTCTAATATACTGTATATTTGGTTATTTAGTCCTCTATTATGTTTCTTCATGGTACCACTATTTCCCACTGTGGTGTGACTATCTCCCACTGCTAAAGAATCAGTTCAACAAGGGCAGAATTTTCTGTTTTGTTTACCAAGCGTCTAATCAATTGTCTGACATATAGTAGGTGCTCTATAAATATGTGTTAAAGAAACAAATGAGTTGGCCGGGGTTGGTGGCTCAAGCCTGTAATCCTAGTACTTTGGGGGACCAAGGCAAGAGGATTGCTTGAGCCAATGGGTTCAAGACCAGCCTGAGCAAATTGGTGAGACTTCATCTCTACAATAAATGAAAAAATTAGCCAGGCATGGTAGTGCGCCTATAGTTCCGGCTACTTGGAACGCTGAGGCAGAAGGATCGCCTGAGCCCAGCAGGTCGAGGCTGTGGTGGCCATGAGCATGAACATTGCACTCCAGCCTGGGTGACAGAGTGAGGCTCCAACTCAAGAAACAAAAAAAAAGAAAGAAATGAGTTGGGTTGAGTCTTAATGCTTTGTGAATTGAGTCTTAATGCTCTATGAAGAAAAGACTTCTATGAAAGGATGAGAGTTGAAACCCTGTGAGGAGCCTGCTTAGAGAACTGGTGAGGGTTGGTGGGCTCAGATCTAACTCTTGTTGGATGGTCTCTCTTAAAAGCCCAGCTTAAACATTAATATCCATGAAAGCCTTAACCAACTTCTGCCCCAGACCAGGCTGAATTTGCTACTACTTTATCTTGTTGTCACACCTCTTGCCCATATCTTTTATATAATGCTCATCATGTTCTGCTCTGTGAAAATCAAAATATACTTCTTTATATAGTCATGAATTTGTGTTTACCCTGCCAGACTGTGAGGTCCCTGAGTACAGAGAATATGTGTTATTGGTCTTTATCTTTGTAACTAAACTGAGATGAATGCCTGTGATAAATGGTCAGCAAATAAATAACAAATTAATCATTTCAAAGAAGGACATCTTTTTTTCTTAAACAGTTTTAATTTAATCATGTGGTAATAACAGATGCAAGAGAAGATGTGCATTTTCACAAATAAAAAAATTTAAGTAAAGGTGAAGGATAACCATTTCTTCAATTTTTAAATGCTAAATGCAAAAGAGTCCAAGAATAATAGCTTGCTTTTTGTTTTTGTTTTTTACCAGAAAAAGATTGAGAATTTTAGGTTCTCACTTGCTAAGTCTTGAGTTTCTGGCCTGGAGAGTGAAGCATGTATTCAGCTCCAAAGAAGCAGATTAAGCCAGTTGTGCTGTCAGCTTGAAGCGTTTGGAAGCTACCCAGAACCGCCTAAGAATTTTTTTCCCCCCTTCTTATTCTCTTCCTTTCTGCCAGGTTAGCTCAGTGAAGTCCATTTGCAGAATCACATGAAAATCAATCCCTTTTTATGCAAACCTTCCTGAAGCAGCAAGGCTATGTTTGGTCACAGGAGAGGAGGTTCGTGCAGTGGAAATCCTGGTGGTGATTTCTCCTCACTCAGGGCTTTCCAAAGTCCTCTCCACCTCATAGCGATGAAAGGGAGGATCAAATAGTCCTCAAAGCCAAGCTCTATTAGACTTGCTTTTTCTAAATATAGTGCACTTCAGTAAACACCATTGTGAATTTGCAGTTTGCCTGCTGGGGAGTTTATTGTCACCTCCACCAAAACTTGATGCATGTGTGTACATATTTATATCTTATTGGACTTTCTTTTGTTAACTAAAGCAATCAGCAAATTCACTTTTTGTCTTAAAATTTGATATTCAATCAATTCCTGCATGGTGATTTAGAAAAAATATGAGGAACACGACCTCTAAATCAGGTCAGGTTCAATGAATGAAGTTTAACCTAACGTAAGCTTGAGATTTCTGCAGTTCTTGGAAAATGCCATCTGAAGCCAGGCTTCCAAGATATACTGCCTTGTGTCCGTGATGTGGCACTTTCACCAGTCAAATAAGGATTGGGCAGTCAAATTAAGACAGTGCTCAAATCTTCCTGAGCAGTGTCTGCTGATAAAATTACAAAGATGTGTCCTGCTTGAAGGTCTGAAAGAGCCCTAATGGCAAAGGCGCTAGCCTTCTTTTTTGGTTTATGGTCATCTTTGAACCTGATGGAAGCTAAATCTCTCTGCTCTGTGACCAGCACCTGATCCTTGGGTTCTGTTCACCCTTACCTTAAAAAAAACAAGAGAGAAAGCACACTAAGTGTGAAAAGCCCAGCAACAGTTTAGGACAGGAACCAAGGAACGTGATCTCCAGTGGAAGCCATGGGGATCATCAAGGGAGGATGTGATGGTTTAAACTGACTTTACCCCGAGAGGTCTCCATGCAGGTGGGAGAGACATGGAAATCTAAATAACCACAAATGGATAAATGTTTTGTGGTCTACCAGAGGGGTGGCACTTTCTGAAACCAGCTTTCCCCCACCATTAGGATCAACTGCTTTAGTTTTTGAGTAGATGAAAGCTCAGAGCCCCAGTGAATCATGACTCCTTCCATTTATCATTTTCAACACCTGTGAATTTTTTTTTTTTTTTGAGATTGTTTATTCCTCTCCAGCCAATTTCTATTTCACCAGTTTATCAAGTCATCTCAACAAATTAGGGTAACAATTTGAAAAAACAAATAATTTCAGTCTGAAAGCAGATAGAAAAAAGAACAAGTATTATATAATGCTAACTAAATATGAGAGAAATGATGGCAATAGACAGGAAAACAGAAGGGACATTAGGAAGTCTAAACTTTGTGAGTTTTTTAAAAATTTTGCTCTTTTGGCTGGGTGCAGTGGCTCAAACCTGTAATCCCAGCACTTTGGGAGGCCGAGATGAGAGGATTGCCTCAGCCCAGGGGTTTGAGACCAGCCTGGGCAACCTGGTGAGACCTTGTCTCTACAATAAATCAAAAAATTAGCCGGGCGTGGTAGCACACACCTGTAGTTCCAGCTACTTGGAAGGCTGAGGCAGAAGGATTGCTTGAGCCCAGTAGGTTGAGGCTGTGGTGGCCATGAGTGTGCCACTGCACTCCAG
>CAUYQG010233147.1:0-29932 GCA_963574415.1 Tarsius wallacei | reverse complement strand
AAACATGCTGAAAAGAAAAAAACAAATTGCCCCATTACAAAGTGGGCAAAATATATGAATAGACACTTCTCAGAAGAAGGCATACGAGCAGCCAACAGATAAATGAAAAAATGTTCAGCCTCACTAGTCATCAAGGAGATGCAAATTAAAACTACACTGAGATATCACCTAACTCCAGTCAGAATGGCCATCATCAATAACTCAAAATAACAGACGCTGGAGAGGATGTGGCAAAAAGGAAACACTTCTACACTATTGGTGGGAGTGTAAACTAGTACAGCCTCTGTGGAAATCAGTGTGGAGATTCCTAAAGGTTCTAAAAATCGACCTTCCATATGACCCCACAATCCCCCTACTGAGAATATACCCTGAAGAACTCAAACCACCTTATAAAAAACATACCTGCACACGTATGTTTACTGTAGCATTGTTTACTCTAGCAAGAACATGGAACCAACCGTGCTGCCCATCAAAAGAGGACTGGATAAAAAAAAAAAGTGGTACCTATACACAATGGAATATTACATAGCCATAAAGAAGAACAAAATAATGAACTTCACAGCAATCTGCATGGAATTAGAGTTTATAATACTGAGTGATCTCTCACAGAAACAAAGACCTGAGTATCACATGTTCTCACTTAGAAGTAGACCTTGAACAACTACCGTAATGCTATAAGAATAGGATTGACAGCAGCAGGAAACTCCGGGAGAGAGTATGGGGAGGTGAGATTAATAGTAGTCGATAACTGCCTGGGGTAGGGGGGGTATACCTCATCAACAAGGGTGCCTGCACAATGAATATTTGTATAGCTCACACTAAATTGTACCCCACAATTTTACAATAAAAATTAAAAGAGGAAAAATAAAAAATAAATAAATAATAAAAATAAAATATCCATTTAGACACAATCTATTTCTAATTTCAAGAAGTTTTTTTTTTTTTTAAATGATCTCTCACTAGGGGGATATGATTAATGCATAGGGCATAAAAACACTAGCATTCACATAGGATATAAGTATAAAATTGTAGGAATCAAATTTAGATTTTAAAATGTAAAGGTCACTCGTTAATTGTACCACAGTTTCCTCAAACATGTTGTCACTTCAAATCTTTGTTTCTAACTGCAATCGCAAACTATTAATTGAGAAAAATTTAGAACACAATAATAGAAATTGACATTAAACTTACATATGAATAACTACAATTGTACATAGGTTCATAAAAAACCTTTGGTACATACATGATTTGTTTAACATTATATGAGTCTAACAATGACAGAGTTTGCAAGTTCTTGTACAAATGTAATGATTTTGAGAGAATTTGGAAATCTACTTAAGCAAATATTTGTTGAATAAGAAATTTGGAACATCCTCCAGAATTATTTTCTGAAAGTTGGCACAAAATGCAGAAGCAGAGATAAATATTTTAGGTTTTTGTTTGTTGGTTACTAGAGTTTCTCTTCAGTGTAAAGCTGTAAAAATGAAAAATCTACTGTTTACAAGATGAAATGGATATGGAAGGTTTAATTTGAATTTATCTATTC
This sequence comes from Tarsius wallacei, assembly GCA_963574415.1. NCBI lineage: Eukaryota > Metazoa > Chordata > Mammalia > Primates > Tarsiidae > Tarsius > Tarsius wallacei. The sequence goes on along the minus strand of CAUYQG010233147.1, from coordinate 28,386 downwards.
TTAACATAACTCAGAAAAATATTAAATGTTTTTATTATCTTATTTCTATTCATGTTCATTCGTATTTCATGAGGTTATAGACTAGTGCATTTTTAACAGAGTTTCAAATATATTCATTTTATAACTCCAAATGTATTTATCAACTGATGAAAGTTTTAAAATACTTTAACTTTCCAGGTTTATAATACAAATTTTATTTTAATTAACCATAAATATATTTAAATATTGAAATTTAATCAATTGTATATGGAACTAGCATTTTCCATCCTTATTTTGAGAAATGGTGTATGCATTTGATTTTTAGAATAGAGAAAAAAGTGACATCCAAATTAATCATTACCATTGAGACTATCCACTAGACAAATTGTGAAAGTGAAATTTATTTTTAAATTTAATGTCTCATTTTGGTTTGCTTAACAATTGTCTTCTCTTAAACAAGGCCTTTCTAAATCAAAATTTATAACTTTTAAAATAAATTGTATGGATATTTTAATATTATCTTAATATATTTGCAGATGTTGTCAGTTAAAATATTAGTAATCCAGATCTTATTTTACTTTTAAATGGGGCTTTTGTGGGTAAAGACTTACTTTGTAAAGTAAATTAGTAAGAAATACTGTACTTCTCAGGGACTCTAAAATTAAATATATTATTGGATCAGACTGGTCTAGAGCATATTGACATTTCAGTGTGATCAACCCATTAATGTATTTTTACTTGTAATTTCAGAATATATAAATATGTGCTAATTATTCATATTTGTACTAGTAGCTACTGAAATTGGCTAATGTCCATAACCATAGTTATTCTTTACTATTAGTTTTTTTCTGTATGGCATGCAGGAACTGAGGAATAGAACCAGGACAGAAAGAGAGATGATAAGAAATGTTAATATAAGAAAAATAAATACTTGGTTATTAATATTTCTGTCGTATTTACTATCCCTGTACTTAGAAGCTTAAAACAAAAAGTATGAATATACTTAAATACGCTTAAAATTCTATATTTTAGGTGGAACTCAGCTGCATGTTTCTTCTAGTGGCATACCCTGGCATCACTTAGGACTCTGCAGTCTTTTGGTTGGTCACTGGAACTACATAGTTCATTCATCACGGGTTCACTCTCCACATGTCTCACAGTCAGGTAATTTATTGTGAGTGTTGGCCAAAATATATCTCTTTTTATCCTATATCTCTTTCCTATCAGAATATCCAGATCAAGTTTTATGGATTTAAAAGAACAGTGAGGCCTTCCAAAGTTTTGCTCAGAAGTGACACAGCTCTTCTGCCAGAATTGATAAGTCAAAGCAAATCACAAGCTCATTTTCAAAGGTCTAGGAGACAGACACCGCATTTCTTAGTATAAAGAGCGGTAAAGTATTTGGGTTTATTTTAACATAATTCTGAATATATTTCTTATTATTTATTTGGGAAATTTTCTATAATTCTTGTTGTAACAAGCAAATTAGGTTTTGGAAAGGCACAAATAATCTTTTGGGGAATATTCATTTGCCCTTAAATACAAACACTTCCCTTTTCAAAAATATCACGTTAAAAAATTAAAGTAAATGATTGTTAAAAGGAAATACTAATACTCTATGACATTTAAAATCTTTACTATCTAACTGCTTACTTATGAAGGGAGAAGAGATTCCGGTCAAATAACACTAATATTTACAATTAATTATTTAATCAGTAAATTCTTGAATGATATCTAAATAAAGTTGGACTTTATTTTAGTTATGTTAGGATAATTCTGCTTTTAATTTTGTTGTAGCAACAATAATGACAATAATGATGGTTTAAATATTTTTTAAAACGAGCAAGAAAAAAAGGGCATTCTTCATTGGCATAAGCATAAGGACCCAGTTAAAGTATTTGTCCAGAAATACATCTGGCATTTACAGGGATGATTGGGATTATGGGCAGAATGTGGAAGAATGCATGTAAATATGTTCCCATTATGAAAGAAAAACAATTAATATACCTATCTACATGTATATTTATATATCTGTATTTATATCTATCATCTATCTATAATGACTATTGTATATAAATTATCTTAGGTTGTTACATTTATGTAATTTCTATGCTATAGACATTTTATCTAAATAGGCAAAAAACTTCAAGAAAACAGTTTTTGAGAAAGGAAGAACAAGGGAAGTGAAAACTTAAACATCTGACAACAAGAGTAACATTAAATGACTTGTGGATTGACCAGCTTATTAACTCTATACTACTTAGAATATGCCAATTAAAAAATAATTTGATTCTTAATTCTTAATACTTTCTATGAAAGTATAATGTTGTTTATTCTACACAGATTAATCTATGTCCTGGTCATACAAAATCATGAGGAAGTGGGGTTCTGGTTTACTTCCTAATTATATGGCTGTTTCTCAAATTTAGCAATTTTGAAGACGCATTCTTAGCAAATTTCTTGGTGCAAAAAGAAAAGTACTGGTTATATTTGCAATATTTAAAGCCTCCCCAGATCATTTTCTGCCTGTGATATCACCAAAGACAGCAATTGATAGCTCTAATTCACCGTAAGAGCAGCTTGAAAATAAAACTATTTTCAACTGTAAAATAATTGTGAGACACATGCTTATGATGAAGAAAGCCTGGTGTCTCTGCAGACACACACATATACATGTGTGAATATATCTGATATATAATGTAATATGTATCTTATCTGAAACAGAACAGTTGCTGAGTGATGAGATTCAAGGATTATGTTACCCAACTATGCTTTTCTTTCTTGGTTCCTTTTAATGCTGATGATTCTTGAATTTGGCTCCCACTCCAAATCTTAATTCTTGGGTTGGTGACATTGAATATGACAGATTTGTCTTACAAGGGCATAGCTGAGGAGCAAAGCTTAATAGCAAAACCCATTCACACAATTATGTTCTGTCAAGTCATTTACACAGCATTTCATGCTTGATATTCAAAGCACTCAGTATTTCACCTAGTAATTGCATCATTAAGTACAATAAAGGTCATATGCCTGGGTTAAAAGTCATAGTATATAATGATGAGGGCAGTTCATTGTCCCTACACTCTTATTCCCCTTATGCTGTTAAAAACTGTACCCTCCCAACACTTTACCAGAGTCATATTTTATAAACTACATCAAACGTTTTGTGTTCTTTTCACCAGTTATATTTATTATTGTACTAATAACCATAGTCTTGACCTGGATCATCTACAATCCTGACCCCAGTGCTCTGTATGATTTCCTTCATGGTCATCAAAATTAGTTATGGAGCAATTATATACTTTGGTGAATTTTTAAATGGCACCTTGTAATTCAGTAACCACAGACATAGTGAGAATCACTAAACAAAAGTTAAGGTAGAAAGTTTTAATCATATTTTCACTATGCAGAGTTTTTAATGACTTGCTTTATAATTATGTAAGTAATATATGATTTAAAAACAAAAAATATGAAAAGTATAAAAAGGAGACAAGATACAATTACTATAAATATTTTGGTTTATTCAAGTCCCCTATTCCTTAAGTTTTCTCTATGACTAAAAAAATTCTTATATTAGTACTATTAATAACAGCTATTATTTAATAAGAACACGTTTATGTCTAATATTTTCTGTTTTCCACAGATTTACTTCTTTTTTTCATTATTATTTTTAAATTGTGGGGCACAGTTCAGGGTTAAGTATACAAATATTCATTGTGCAGGTACCCTTGTTGGTGAGGTATGTCCCTATTCCCCAGGCAGATATTGACTACTGTCAACCACACCTCCACCCACCTCCTCCCCACAGTTTCCCGCTGTGTCCATCCTTTTCTTATAGTATTACGATAGTTGTTCAAGGTCCACTTATGAGTGAGAACATGTGATACTCAGATTTTTGTTTCTGTGAGAGATCACTCAGTGTTATAAACTCTAATTCCATCCAGGTTCGTGATTTTGTTCTTCTTTAGGCTATGTAATATTCCATTGTGTATAGGTACCATGCTTTTTTGTGCATTTTTTTTTTTTTTTTTTGAGTTGGAGTCTCACTTCGGTGCCTCGACCTTCCGGGCTCCAGTGATCCTTCCGCCTCAGCCTTCCAAGTAGTTGGAACTACAGGCGCACGCTACCACGCCCGGATAGTTTTTTGATTTATTGTAGAGATGAGGTCTCGCCAAGTTGCCCAGGCGGGTCTCGAACCCGCAGGCTCAGGCAATCCACTCACCTCAGCCTCCCAAAGGCGCGGGATTACAGGCTGAGCCATAGATTTTTTTTTTAGTGATCACTTTTTGAGATACAGTTGAGGACTGAAACTGTTGATGAACTCAGAAAAAATCAGAGATGCAGTTGAGGAGATGTGTGTTATTTGTTGACACATGTTTGTTGAGGGGCTACTATGAACTAATACTTTTGCAAAGATACTATTTGAGAATTTTTTAATGTTTCCATTTTCAATTTGATATCGAAATTATCACAAATAAGACATCATTTTTGTTAGGAGACCATGTTACTCATTAATCAAATACACATGCTTTCAATCCAGTCTTTGGAGAAGAGAAATTTCTAAAATTTTTTCATAAATAATCTGGTTAAGGTCAGTGATAGGCCAGTATAATTTTAGTAAGTGAAATAGCAGCAATTCATGCTTAAGCATATTACATAAAACCTTGTATTATCGTGGCATGCTTTTTCATTCTTTTAAACAGCTGTTACACAGTTTGGTTGACTTCCTTCATAGCACTTCTCACTTTGAACTGTGTGTATCTCAATTCTAGAAGTTATCTTAGAACAAGTTTTACTTTTCTAAATCTGAATAATCAATTTTATATAGGTGGAAGATGAATACCGAGCCTTCCAAGAAGAAGCTAAGAAACAAATTGAAGATTTGAATGTGACATTAGAAAAATTAAGAGCAGAACTGGAAGAAAAAGAGACAGAAAGAAGTGACATGAAAGAAACCATCTTTGAACTTGAAGATGAAGTAGAACAACATCGAGCTGTGAAACTTCATGACAACCTTATTATTTCTGATTTAGAGAGTAAGCAATGAAATAACTTTTCAGTCCGTTTTCTTACCCTTTTAAACATGTGAGAATAGTTTGCATTTAGCAGTAAATAGTAATAATTCTGACTAGCGTGTAGTCTAAGGGCAAAAGCACAGCTGGCTTACAGAAACATGCATGTGGTGAAAGTTCAGTTCACACATTAGTTGATAGACTTTAGACTGCTGTGTTTTGTTCTTATAGAAGAACTATTAGATAGAAGCATTATTTTAAAGTTGTGCCTGATTACTTAAAGTTATTTAAGTGAAAAGCTAATGGGGCTATTATTTTCTAAATGTTAATAAAAGCCATTTAATATTTACTTCTTTTAAATACTAGAAGTAATACTCCTAGTGATTACCAGTATACTGGAATAGAAAAATATTGATCTTGTGTAATCTTAAGCCTAAGCCACAGGTTTTTGTTTGTCTGATTTTCCTTGTTACTATGAAGATTTTTATAATATGGTGGAATTTAAACCCATGCTTTAAGCTTGTTCTTATGTTCAAAGTTTTTAAAACTTTTTGTTTTCTGATTATTTCATACTTATAAAAAGTTGCAAAATAATGTAAAATATTTCTTTACGGAAATTATGATGAGCAACAAGATATTTACATGACCTTAAAATGTCTTCCCACAGACTGTTTATTAGTTGCAAATGAGGAGAAAGAAAAAAACAGCATAATTACACAGTGAAAAAATTGGGCAACACTCCGAGTGAGCATATGAGTGACAGAGGCACACAGATATTGGACAGCTAAACCTTGATCTGAGTGAAGTATAACTTCAGTTACAAAGAAACATTAGACAAAAAAATAAGGATTGTTCCAATAAAAGAAGCATAGAGGATGCTGTAGTTCTCAAAAATGCCATTGTCATGAAAGGCCAAGACTCTGGAAATGTTCCAGATTAAAGGGAGCTAAGGAGACATGTCGATTAAATGTAATACCTGTGCTTAGGCGGGTCCAGTACTGCAGGGGGAACATGTTATAAAGGACATTATCACAAAATTGGAATGTTTGGTAGATTCGATATGAGTATTATATCAGTGTATAAGTTTATGAAGTTGATAGCTGTATTGTGCTTATGATATAAGAGAATATCCCTGTCCTTGGGAACCATACACTATTTAGTGGTAAAGGGCCATGATATATATCCTCAAATAGTTCTGAAAAACACTTAGAGATAGATAGATAAAGACAAAGACAGAGAGATGACAGTTAATAAAACAAATGTATCCACTGTTTTTTTTGTTTTGTTTTTTGAGTTGAGATCTCACTGTCACCCAGGCTGGAGTGCAGTGGCATGATCATGACTCACTACAGCAGTAAGCTTCTGGGCTCAGGTGATCCTCAACCTCCTAAGTAGCTGGGACCATAGGTGTGTGCTACCATGCCTGGCTAATTTTTATTTTTTTGAAGTGATGTGGTCTTGCTGTGTTGCCCAGGCTGGTCTTGAACTCTTGGGCTCAAGCAATCCTCCTTCCTTGGCCTCTCAAAGTGCTGGGATTATAGGCATGAGCCACCATGCCCAACCTACAAATGGCTACACTGTTAATAATAGGCACATCTGAAAGGGTATATGAGTGTTCTGTATATTATTTTTGCCTGTTTTTCATCCAGAATCCTCAAGTGTTAACAAATTTTAAGTTGTAATACACTTTTATATTGCTCTAGAGGGAAAGACAAGGAGAATGGGGGGTAATCTTTTTTGATGCATTGGTTATATAGCTTTTTAAACTTCTGATTCATACTACTCCTTTGGGTTCTACCAGTTTATTATTCCTTGGTAGAGTATTGGTTAGCAAATAGATGCAGGATTTAGCCGGATCCCATCTATGGATGCATAGGTGGGGAGGCTTGAACCATTGCCAGGGGAAGGTGGGTCATTTGCCAGAGACCCATAAATGGGGCTGTGGCAATTCTGAGCTCTGGCTAGCTGACCCAGTTTTGACCCCAGAGCTTTTTTGACCATTCTGAGGCCTCTGTATACTAACATAGCTGACTATGGGTCTTTATCTTTTGGAGATGATAGACAGTCATGGAGATGAATGTTTTGATTAAAGTTTTAAAAATCCTTTCAGTTTAGCATTTATATTTAGTTTGTATTTTCTCTTCAGAGAATTTATCTAATTCTACTTCTTTAAATGTAAGAGGTTCTAAAGTTTCTAATTAACCTAGAAGTTCAATTCACTTTTCATTTAGTGTACTGTACTAATACCCATTGCTCTTAAAAACTTTTGTTTTGAACATGGAAAAGAGTGACACCTTGTGGTAATTGGGACAATAGCTAAAAAAATGTAAATAATCAGGATTGCTAGTGTGAAATTTTACAAATCATTATAGTAATGTAGACTTTATAACTAGAAAATGGATGAACATCCTGAATAAATTATTTTTAGCCATACAGTTTCTCTTCTCAGTTTTTCAAAATGAAAAGTTCAAACATACAGAAATAATGAAAAAATAATATAGTTAATACCCACTGCCTGTGTTTGACAGTTATTAACATTTTGCAATGTTTGCCTTCTATGCGCGTATGTGTGTGTGTATTTAATTGAGCTAGTTGATAGTAAGTTTCAGACCTCATGACATTTAACCCCTAAAAATTTCAACATGTACCTCCCTTAAAAAAGTTCTCATAATCACAATATGGTGAAATTAGTTATAATTTCCTAGAATTACTTAATAGCCCTATTCAGGTTTTCCCAGCTGTCCTCAAAATTTTTCTGAAAAGTTTTTTAAGAGCAATGGGTATTAGTACAGTATACTAAATGGAAAGGAACTGAACTTCTAGGTTAGTTAGAAACTTTAGAACCTCTTACATTTAAAGAAGTAGAATTAGATAAATATTCTGAAGAGAAAATACTTTTATAATGTTTATAAGAACTAGGATCTAAACAAGTTTTACACTTTATACATTACATTTAGATGTTATATCTCTGTAGTCCTAAAGGGGTCAGTTTTTTTTTCCCTTGAGAATTCTAGCATTTGGGGTAGATGCTAAGTCAGTATTTGGAGTAGGAGACTTGATGACCAAGAATATTGTTAATAGAGAAATTGAGATTTTCTTCTATAGCATGCTTTAACAACTATCACCACAAATGAAGTTTAGAACTTTCTCATTATCCCAAAAAGAAATTCTATACCCATTAGTAGTCACTCCTCATTTAAACCCGAGATGGTTAATCCTGACTTTGGGATCAGTGGGACAGATCTTAAAGCAGCTCAAGAATATAGAGGTCAAGTGTGGTGGTGGCTTATGCCTATAATTGCAGCACTTTGGGAGGTGGAGGTGGGAGGATGCTTGAGACTAGCCTGGGAAACATAGCAAGATTTCATCTCAAGAATTAAAAAAAAAAAAGAATGTAGGGGGAAATATGCTTGTCATGATGAACAAAAGGCAAATCTATCAGTAGAGAAATTAAAATGATAAAAAAGAATCAAGTAGAAATTCTAGAACTGAAAAATGTAACATCTAATATAAAAAATTTACTGAATCATTTAAACAGCAAAGAAGAGATACAGAAGAGTCAGTGAACTTGGAGATAAGTCAGTAGACATTTATATGAGAAACAGGGAGGAAAAAAATGTAAAAAAAAGGAATAGAGCATCAGTGATCTGTGGGATAAAATCAAGCACGGTAACACATGTAATTAGAGTTCCAGAGTGCTTCCAGAACACATTAGTGCCATAGTGATTAGACCTGGCTTCAGTGCTTATCAGTAGTTCTTGGATTTAGCATCTAAACTTGAAAAATCTGATGTAAAAACTCACTGAAGACTTCTGGTTCAAGATGATGGCCTGAGATCACACGTATACTTGCTTTCCTTCCCAGAGTCCTATTGACATGACAGAAGAAATAGAAAAATTTCAGTGAACCTAAAACCGAGATAGAAAACAGAAGGTGATCCCATGAGTAGATCATCAGTTCTGAATAATTTGTGGGATTGGGGATATGGAGAAATCAAACAGAATAGAAAAACTCACAGTACAGGAGAACACTGAAATTCTGAGTAATACGTTCCCAGCAAAACATTAGGGAGACTAAACCTCCTGCTCAGGGATAGTAGTGACTGGGAAGAGGCAGCAGGAGCAGGCCATAGTGCTAAAGGATTACCAGAACCCTGTACCCATCCTCTTTTCTGTAGGATGCTGGCTCTGGTATTTGCCCCAGCCTGCTGCTGAGTTCAAACTCTTCTTCTTCTTCTTTTTTTTTTTTTTTTGAGTTGGAGTCTCATTCTGTCCCCCAGACTGGAATGTGGTGGCATGTTCACGGCCACCACAGCCTTGAGCTGCTGAGCCCCGGTGATCCTTCCACCTCAGCCTTCCAAGTAGCTAGAACCATAGGCATGTGCTACCATGCCCAGCTAATTTTTTGATTTATTGTAGAGACAGGGTCTTGCCATATTGCTCAGGCTGGTCTCAAACCCCTGAACTCAGGCAATCCTCTGACCTCAGTCTCCCCAAGTACTGGGATTACAGGCTTGAGCCACCGCGCCCGGCCTCAAACTCTTCTTTAAATTAAAGACGAGAGAATATGATGCCAGAGGCTGCTAGTATGACATTGGTATCAGAAAGGGAAGTGAACCCAATGCCTAAAGTAACTTCAGGCTGCCATATGGTCTTGAAGAGAAAACCACACAAAGGTAAAGGCAGTTTGGACCATGCAGTGAAACGAATCCATCACCCATCACTTCAGTTGGAGCTACCCATTCCCCATTTGTACATCCAGAGAGAACACCCTCATAGGCATGTGTCATCAGTGGAGGCTATATTCAGTTGCTATATTGACAGGCCCATGAATAGAACAGTGACTCCCACGGTTTTTGAGAAACATGCAAAGACTATTCTTGTCTTTATGAATAAGAAAGATCAAGGAGGATTTACTGGACATTTAAATATTGTAAACGAGCATAAAAGAGAAACAGCAGAGGCCAAAGATGGTGATTCTTGCCTGTAATCCCAGCACTTTGTGAGGTGGAGGCTAGAGGATTACCCAAGCCCAGGGGTTTGAGACTAGCTTGGGCAACTTGGCAAGACCTCACCTCTACAATAAATCAAAAATTAGCCTGCCCTGTTAGTGCATGCCTGTAGTTCCGGCAAATTGGAAGGCTGAGACAAAAAGATCACCTGAGCACAGCAGGTCAAGGCTGTAGTGGCCTTGAGCATGCCACTGCACTCCAGTCTGGGTGACAGAGTGAGACTCTGACTCAAAAAAAAAAAAAGAAAAAGAAAAAAGAAACAGAATGAAGCAGATCAAGTGAGCACAAAGAAATAAAGTTAATGACTTCTCCAATATCCCAGCGAGACCAAAGCTTGATTGATATCAAGAATAGTGGCATTGGTGAGATCTCAGGTCTGTCTCAGGCGATGTATACCTATCAGTCACAGTGGCTTCTCAGCCACTAACTGTTTGTATAGTAGTACGCTCTGAATGTATGGAATGAGGTCTGAGTGCCTTTCCTGAGATGGGGCAAGAGCCGATACTAGCTTAGGTCTTGTATCTTTTTCTTGGAGCACCAGTGGTGACAGTGGTGAGCAAGGGCTAGCTCAAGATTAGGGAAGTAGCAAGGAAACAAAGGAAGAGAATTGTATGAAGGAGGTTAAAAAAAACTGGAATTTAAATGAAAAATTGTGTATTTACGCTTGCATGTTTAAACTTCAGTCACCTTCAAAGTGTTCTCCATTTGATGCAATATACCTATGGAGACACTTTTTCTACTGCTCAAAACAGTTTTTGAACTCATCAGTTTTGATGCCTTTTAGTGCTTCTGCTGTTTTTTTGTTTTACCTCTTCCATATTGGCAAAACATTTCCCTTGGAGAACTTTTCATGTGGGAACAAAAAAAGTCACTCAGGGCGAGATTGGGTGAATAGGAGGGTGAGGCACAGGAATCATGCCATTTTTGGTCAAAAACTTCTGAACACTCAGTGCAGTGTGGGCAGGTGTGCTTATAAATCACCCATCATGAAATGGGCAAATGCTTTGGAAAGCATCTCTAAAAAAAAATTCACTGAAGCCAAATGCAGCCTCTCACAACAATGGTAGCTAGTACACTGATGCTGATGGCTTCCTAGAACACTCACCTAGCAAGGGAAGCCCTTGCTAGGAACTAGCCCTTTAAAAAGATAATTCTAGATTTTGGGGGGGCCCCTCCTTGTATAATTCTGTGGTGGGAAGAACCTCTCTAAACATGGCATAGCACCCAGAATGATATACAAAAAAAAGTCTCATATTTGGCTATATGTAACTGAAATTCTAAAATTCCCCCAAAGTATAATAAATAGATGATACTGAGAGAAATATTTGTAACATTTAAACGAATACATCAAGAGATTATACATATCAGCAAGACTAGGGAAATCTGTTAGTTAAATAAAGTATATAAATAAGTAAAAAAAAAAAACCCATAAAAAGATGCTTGGATTACTAAAATTCAAAGAAATACAAAGTAAGACAAAAGGCCAGTTTTTACTTATCAAATGTGTAAAAATGAAAGGTTGATAATTCATGAGAGGGAGGAAGGAGTCCTTTCATATACTGTAGGAAGCAATATGGATTTCTGCAGCCTTCTTAGAATATTGATCAACATTTTAAAAGTACAACATTGACTTAGCAATCCACTTCTAGAAATCTGTACCCTTAAGAAGCATTTTTAAGATTGCAAATGTAATAGATATAGTTGCTTGCTGCAGAATTGCTTGTTACCCCCAAAACTTAGAAACTACTTCTGTTTTCAGTAGTTGAGATCAGGGATCCCCAAAATTTAGGCCATGGACTGATATCAGTCTGTGGCCTGCTAGGAACTGGGCAGGTGAGTGGCAGTTGAGCGAATGAAGCTTCATCTGTATTTACAGCCCCTCCCTATCACTCACATTACTGCCTGAGCTCTGCCTTCTGTCAGATCAGAGGTGGCATGAAATGCTTACGGGAGCACAAACCCTATTGTGAACTGCACATACTAGGGATCTAGGTTGTACACCTTATGAGAATCTAACGCCTGATAATCTGAGGTGGAGCTGAGGCAGTCAGTGATGCTAGTGCTGGGGAGCAGCTCTAATACAGATTAACATTAGTAGTGAGATTTGGCTGCACAGAGACCATAATAAATCAATTGCTTGCAGACTCATATCAAAACCCTATCAGTGAGTGGCAAGTGAGTAGATGTACTTCAATTGTACAGCTGCATCTGGTGGCAGACTTTAAGTCAGAGACTTATTTTAGTCCTTGCATGGCCCGCCTGTTATTTTATTTACTGCTTCTGTCTACTCCTCTTTTTTATGGTGAATTGTATAATTATTTCATTTCATGTTACATTGTAATAATAGTAGAAGTAAAGTGCACAATAAATGTATATGCTTGAATCATCCCAAACCACCACTCTTCTGCCCCTGCCCAGTCCGTGGAAAAATGTCTTCCATGAAACTGGTCCCTGATGCCAAAAAAGTTGCGAACTGCTGGTTGAGATCTAGTTAATAACTAGTGTGCATGGTGGATCTCTACTCTGGCTGCCATTTCACCAGTGATGGTAAATAAGACAGGTTTGTGTGTACTGACACAGAAAAATGCTGTAAGCTGAAAATAAAACAAGCCACAGGACAGTAGAGTATGTGCCATTTGTGTTACATTTAAAGTTAACAACCAATAAATGTTTTTTATCTAACATACTGAAATGGTAATCAGATATAATAATGTTTATTTTAAAATATTGATTTCAGGCCATGCATGGTGGCTCATGACTGTAACCCTAGCACTTTGGGAGGCCAACACAGGAAGAATGCTTGAGGCCAATAGTTCAAGACCAGCTTGGGCAACATTGTGAGACCCCATCTTTACAAAAACAATTAGCCAGGCGTGGTGGCATGTGCTACTCAGGAGGCTGAGGTGGGAGGATCACCTGAGCCCAGGAGACTGATCTGAGTTATGATTATGCCACTGCACTCCAACTTGGGTGACAGCGAGGCTCTGTGTAATATATGTGTGTGTATGTGTGTGTGTGTGAGGGCGCACGCACGTGCGCGCACGCTCGCGCATGTATATATATATTTTTTCTTTTTGAGTTGAGTTCTCTGTCGCCCAGGCTGGAGTGCAGTGGCATGATCATAGCTCACCTTAACCTTGACCTACTATTTCATATACATATTGTATATATACTTGAAATATATATCAACTGCATATTTCAGTGTATTGTATAATAATAAGTAACTCAGCCGGGCTTGGTGGCTCAGCCTGTAATCCCGCACCTTTGGGAGGCTGAGGTGAGTGGATTGCCTGAGCCCGCGGGTTCGAGACCCCCTGGGCAAGCAAGACCTCATCTCTACAATAAATCAAAAAATTAGCCGGGCGTGATAGTGCGCGCCTGTAGTTCCAGCTACTTGGAAGGCTGAGGTGGAAGGATCACCGGAGCCCAGCAGGTCGAGGCTGCGGGGGCCGGGAGCGGCCACTGCACTCCAGTCTGGGCGACGGAGTGAGACTCCAACTCAAAAAAAAATAAAATAAAATAAAAATAAGGAACTTTATGATTTATTCAAAAAATTCCATATATTTGAGCTAGAACCTTTTAATGAATTGATTTAGGTCCTATTGATAGTTTTATGTGGTCTTTCATCGCTTTGTCCACTTACAGGAGTACATTTTCAAGTAATATCTAAACAACTGTGTAGAGACATTCATTATGTTTATATAAAAAATTGGAACCATTCTAACTACCTGTTAATAGGAGATTGCTAAGCAAATCATATGTTCAGTTGATGGAATACTGTGTGGCCATCAAAATGGTGCTGCAGATTTTTATTTATTGATAAAGTTGGCTATTTTCTGTTGATAAGTAGGAAGACTTATGAAGCAATATAATTAGTATAATCCCATTTTTCTTTAAATAATATACTCACATATGTGTGAAGTCTGGGTGGATATATGCAAATGTAAGAAATGGGTAGTCTTATTTTTATTACCTTTTTCTGATTTCCATACTTCTTATTGTGAACATGCATTACTTTTAGAATCAAGAGAAAAAGGTTATACTTACTTTTACTTTTTTTGGGAACAATAAAAATAAGTAAAATTTTTAAAAAATTAAGAAAAAAAATGAAAACTCATCTGTGTCCTCTTCCCACATCAGGAATTCTAGGCTGATGATATAACTTTTATCTGGTACCTGGACACACTGCCCACCCTGTCCCCTGCCCTTGGTGTGTGACTGATTGGTTACTCTTGTCCTTTCCCTCTCTGTAAAAATTGCATGTGGAGTTTAGCTGGAGGTACTTGATTAAATGCAAAACTCTGAGTGCAGGTACAAATAGTCTGAGTTTTCCAGGTATCTGGAGGGAAGGAAAGGTTCTTATGAACTTTGATATTTTATGTCCTCAAGAGTCATAGGTTGATTGATCTGCATGATTGATGGCATATAATTGGACTCAGAATGGATTATTCTTGATTTGTTGAGGACAGTAGGTCCTTGGTGGTGATAAGATTATGAACCTAATTTTTTTTTTTTTTCAAGGTTGAAAATCCATCTTTCTTTTAAAAAAAAAATTTTTATTTTAAAGATGTGGGGTACAATTCAGGGTTAAGTATACAAATGTTCATTATGCAGGTACCCTTGTTGATGAGGTGTGTCCCCCTCTCCCCTGGCAGAACCCCCCACTAATGCCATTTCCGTGCTCTTCCCCCCCCCCCCCCCCGGCAGTTTCCCACTATTGACAGACCTTTTCTTATAGTATTACAATAATTGTTCAAGGTCCACTTATGAGTGAGAACATGTGATACTTAGTTCTTTGTTTCTGTGATAGATCACTCAGTATTATAGACTCTAAGTCCGTCCAAATTGTTGTGAAGTTCATAATTTTGTCCTTCTTTATGACTGTGTAATATTCCATCATGTATATGTACCAAATTTTTAAAATTCAGTCCTCTTTCGATAGGCAGCATTGTTGATTCCATGTTTTTGCTATTGTGAACAATGCTGCAATAAACATGCGTGGGCAGGTATCTTTTTCATAAAGTGATTTGAGTTCCTCTGGGTATATTCCCAGTAGGGGATTTGCAGGATCGTATAGAAGGTAGATTTTTAGACTTTTTAGAAATCGCCAAACTGTTTTCCACAGAGGCTGTATTAGTTTACATTCCCACCAACAGTGTAGAAGTGTTCTGTTTTTCCCGCATCCTTTCCAGCATTTGTTGTTTTTTGAGTTATTGATGATGGCCATCCTGAGTGGAGTTAGGCAGTATCTTGGTGTGGTTTTAATTTGTATTTCTTTGATGAGTTGTGAGGCTGAGCATTTTTTTCATGTATCTGTTGGCTGCTCGTATGTCTTCTTTTGAGAAGTGCCTATTCATATCTTTTGTCCACTTTGAAATGATGAACCCAATTGTTAAACAAGTAGGGCAGTACCCAGAATTGCTCAGAACAAAATTGATCTAATAGCATTGAGAATAGCAATTTACCTGAGTTCTAGAATAAAAATAACATTGTAAAAATTGAGTTATAATTTGTAAATAAGAAATAAGTAGTTCTCTTTGTTGATAGAATTGAATGTTTCTTTTGTGTTGAGGACAGACAGTAGATGGCAGTGTCCCTCACACTAGGAAAACTGCAGAGGAAGGAAACTGCCTTTAGAGGCTCGAGAATTGAAGAGTAACGGCTGCTTTCTTGTGTGATCATTAATCGTTCTAGATGGCAGTTTTGCTAACTAATCTTCCCAACAAGAACTTGGGCACAAAGTCATTTGTTTCCAGGAAGGAAAAGCCTGTTGTCATTTTTAATACTTTCTGTTTCAGAGTGAAAATACAGGCATGTTTGTAAAGTTTAAATCAAATACCCTAGAGACACTTTTAGTGCACTTTATTCTGTCTAAATATTTCCACTGGCTGCCAGCTTCCCTTCTGTTTAAAAGGAATAGTGAATTAGACATGACAATAATAAATATGTAGTGCCAGGGGCAGAAAATTGCCTTTTAAGAATAGTGATTAAGTCAATTCTGTGGCCATGAATAAAGATATCCATAAAGACAAAAGGATAAGAACAAAAGAAATGAATGCAGTTTGGGATTTTATGATCAGTCTAAGATGGTCATGTAGCTTAAAAGTTACCTGAGAATCAAAATGTCAGATGTCATAAGATTTGCTGTCGTTTGTCTTGTGTGAATTTTTTAATGTTAAGTAAATGTGTCCTTTATGACCAGAAGAGAAGGAAAACAATTTTTAGCAAGTTTCAAGAGAACGTTTATACTCCTCATATTTTTTGTTTGCCTGCCTGGTTAATTATAAAATATTTCTTACATATAAATGCATAAATGAAAGATGTTACCCTTTAGTGTTTTTCAATGCTAGAAATAGTTCAGCTTCTGTTCTTGTTCCTTATCTATGTCTGATAATATCTTCAAGACCCTGAATTTGTATATATGTGAGGTCACATGGGGCCAAATTCGCTTGCTAGTTCCAGAGCTATTCTTGTCTCCAGAGACAAGGATCAGGGTTTTGGACTTGCCCAGTCAGGTTGGTGTTTGCTTTGCCCTTAACTAGATTGGATGACCCACTTGGCTCTTAGATTCCAGGTTAAATAAGTGTTGGAACACAGAGAATGGACAGGGATCCACTGGCCTGCGGGCTGTAGGTAAAATCAGAGTAAAGGATTTGTCATTGGATTCCAGTTTCCTTTCTTGTCTTTGACCAAGAAGAGATTGGTTCCTGAGCTGTCAAAGTAACCAACTGTGAGAGATTTACTGAGTGGCAGCTAACAGCATGGCACCCTTTTAAGGCATTCCTCCCTTATACATGGATTTTAGAGCAGATCCTCCAGAGAATGTGACTTCTTTTTGCATTTCTGGTTCTTTGTATCCCCATTTTATCTAGAATGGTACTTTGCATCTTACTGGTGCTCATTAAATGTTTACAGAGTGAATTGGGCGTGGTGGCCCATGCCTGTAATCTCAGCACTTTGGGAAGCCTATTTGAGAGGATTGCCTGAACACAGGGGTTCGTTACCAGCCTAGGCAACTTGGCAAGACCTCATCTCTACAGTAAATACAAAAATTAGCCAGGCATCGTGGTGCACACCCATGAATCAAGCTACTTGGAAGGCTAAGGTGGAAGGATTGTTAGAGCCTAGCAGGTTAAGACTGCGGTAGCCATGAGTGTGCTACTACACTCCAGCTTGGAGGATGGAGTAAGACTCCAACTAAAAAAAAAAAAAAATCTTTTTCAGAGTGAATGAAGTTGTTATAAAGTTCATATTATATAATAAATAATTTGAGGAATTATCAATTTGTTTTATAAATATATTCTTTATTTCATAAAAATATTTTTTATAGGGTTTAAATAACTGCCTTGGGGTTTTTTTGTTTTGTTTTTTGTTTTGAGTTGGAGTCTCACTCCATTGCCCAGGCTGGAGTGCAGTGGCACACTCATGGCCACCCCAGCGTTGACTTGCTAAGCTCCAGCGATTCTTCTGCCTCAGTCTTCCAAGTAGCTGGAACTACAGACGCACGCTACCACGCCCGGCTAATTTTTTTTTTTCTTTTCTTTTCTTTTGTTTTTGATTTTTATTATTGAGATGAGGTCTGACCATGTTGCCCAGGCCAGTCTTGAACTGGCGGACTCAGACAATCCTCTTACCTTGGCCTCCCAAAGTGCTGGGATTACAGGCCTGAGCCACTTGCCCAGTCCTGCCTTGGGTATTATATAATTAATTGTATAATTAGTTTTACTGACTCACAACATTTGTGTAATCAGTGTGTAAAAGAAGTTATGCTTGCATAAATATTTTAGACTAATAACTCTTATGATTAAAAGTTCACATTTTAATAGCAGTCAATGTTGTTTTGACTGCCAGCAGTATATGTGTTTCTAACAATTGATTTTACTGAACTTTTTGTTTCAAAATGAAGACACCGAGAAAGAAAATGATTTAGAAATTGTGATTTTTAACTTGATATTTAATATTGGTTAATATTTGGATTTAGTTTTGTATTGAACATTTTTTAGTCTTTGAGCATGACAGCTTTCTTTGATTTTTTTTTTCTTTCTTTTTTTTTTTTTTAAAGTCAGAGTCTGTCACCCAGGTTGGAATACAGTGGCTACCGCAGTCTCGACCTGCTGGGCTCAGGCAATCCTTCTGCCTCCTTCCAAGTAGCTGGAACTATAGGCATATACCACCACACCCAGCTAATTTTTTGATTTATTATAGAGATGAGGTCTCACCAAGTTGATTTATTATAGAGATGAGGTCTCACCAAATTGCCCAGGCTGGTCTTGAACCTTGGGCTCAGGCAATTCTCTTGCCTTAGCCTCCCAAAGTGCTGGCATTATAGGCATGAACCACAGCGCCCAGTACTTTTTTTGAATTTCATATTTAAGCATCTCCTCTTTATATTATTCCTTTGAACACAGCTATAAATATTTATACTTTGGTGGTTTTTTCAGATACAGTTAAAAAACTCCAGGACCAAAAGCATGACATGGAAAGAGAAATCAAGACACTCCACAGGAGACTTCGGGTAGGATAAAACTTCATATATTATCTTATTAGAAAACATTGTTTTCTGAAATTTCAGGTATAGTCATTGACCATATCATTGGGCTTTGAGCAGAAAGCAAATGCTATAATTTCACATTGGAACTGGTGCTGGATTTGGGGTAGAAGAATGTACTACATGTTGAGTGTCCCTAATTTGAAAATCTGTAATCCAGAATGTTCCCAAATTTGGAGCGTTTTAAGTGATAGCCTGATGTGCAAAGAAATTGCTCATTGGGGCATTTGGGATTTCAGATTTTTGGATTTGGGATACTCAACTGGTAAATAAAATGCAAATATTCTAAAACCTGAAAAAAAGGGCAAATGTTCGCAAGCATTTTGGATAAGGACTGATCAACCTGTAGTAATTTATGAATGGTAATTTTAGGAAGGTAGACTTAGGGAACAAGTGCTACATCTTAGAAAGAATGTTTATTAGCTTTCCATTACGAAGTATCCCAAACTAAGCTGTTTCCATATGAGTTTTCTTTATTCTGTAGATTTGATCAGCTTGCCAACAGCAGTACTGCCATGCAGAATAAGGGGAGAAAGCTAATCTCATAGTTTGGCTCATGCCATGGTTGGTCAGGCTACCTTCATGATGTCGGAAAATTGCTTTGGGGGTGAAGGGGCACTGGGCTTAGGCGTGGTCCTGGGGAGACTTCCCCACTCAACCACACCCTCATCCTCCATGACTGTGGGAAGCAACAGACCATGCAGTTCCTTAACTGCTTCTTTGTATGATTTTGCCTGTCCATATTGAGTTTAGTGTTTTTCTTCTGGCTTCCTCTTCCTTTTCCTTTTCTTTTGATTTTTTTTTTTTCCTGTTAGTTTTTGATGTCAGGATATTTATAGTTTTTTGCTGTATGGTTCACGTATCATTTATATACCTTCTTGAGCTTTTCAGAGGTAAAAGCTCTGTAAATTTTGAATGATGCTTATTTTCATAAGACTGCTTTGAAACTTGCATGAGGAAGGGAGGCTTGACATTATTATCATTAATATTTATTGAACACTCTGAGTGCTTAATGCTTCAGTAGAGGAG
This sequence comes from Tarsius wallacei, assembly GCA_963574415.1. Taxonomy (NCBI): domain Eukaryota; kingdom Metazoa; phylum Chordata; class Mammalia; order Primates; family Tarsiidae; genus Tarsius; species Tarsius wallacei. Next base: position 8,807 of record CAUYQG010233147.1, on the reverse strand, counting down.
ATCAGTTAGAAAATCTTTTACTCTTTAGGAACAGGTTTACTAATAATAGATGCATTTCCTGTTAGAAATAGGCAATAATGGTCCTTTGGGATTAAAAAAATTAATCATCATTTGGGTGGGAGTACAGTATATTATGGTAATCTAATCATAAACATATTTTATTGCTTTTAAATAATCTTTGTTGCTCTTTTTTGGAAATAAAAAGTTAGTTTTTTAATATAGGAAGAATCTGCGGAATGGCGGCAGTTTCAGGCTGATCTCCAGACGGCAGTAGTCATTGCAAATGACATTAAATCTGAAGCCCAAGAGGAGATTGGTGATCTGAAGCGCCGGTTGCATGAGGCTCAAGAAAAAAATGAGAAACTCACAAAAGAATTGGAGGAAATAAAGTCACGCAAGTATGTTCTGAGAAACCAGCTGTGTACTTATGTTTCAATAGAGAACACTTAAATCCTAATTTTGTGACGTGATAGTATGGAAAGAGTGTGAAGTGTGACACTTACTTAGTTTATATCTGATGGAAGTTACTCAACTTTTCTGGGCCTTATTTTATGACACATGTAAAATAGTGTAGTATCTATATGGATTTTTCAGAGTTGTTGGTGTCAGTGATCCACAACTCTGGAGGGAGCTAGGATAGTCCCTGGCATAAGGGAATATTATGATTCTCTTTTCCCCTCTCCCCACAGTCCAGCCCTGTTACTTTTCTTTAAATTATAGTCTTCTTGTTAAGAATGTGAACTCTGGAGTCAGACCTGGCTCCTGTCCAGCTCAACCTCTTACTAGTGTGTGATTTTGGTCAGGAACCTTAACTTCCCTGAACCCTAGTTTTCTCGTCTTTAAAATGTAGATAGTACTACCTGCTTTACAGTGCTGTCATAGGAATTAGATAAGATAATGCCTGCAAAATGTCCAGGGCAGTGATCAGGATACTTTAGCTAGTATTTTAGAGACCCAAATAAAGAATGCAAAGTGAGTTTCCCTGCATCACTCACTTGAAGAATTTTCCATTGATTTATCTTACAACTGCATGAATTTCCACAGCAGTGTTTTTCCTCCCATCCAACATAGAGAACATTGGAAACCTATACAAATAATTAGATGAAATGACATTTATGATGTGTTCCGAGCTGCACAATAAGACTCCATCTATGAGTTGAGGGTAGTATTTTTATGTTTGAGGTTATTGTTAAGAATTTGATTATTTTTTACTTTGAATAGTTCTTTAGTAGGCATAGGAAAACATTTTAGAAAGCCACAGTGTATCTTTGAAAAGCTATCTTATTTTATTATTGCCTAGCTTTAGTATATGGCCCTGAGAAAAGTACTGCTAAGCTTTTTTCATTGGATTCCTTAAGCAGAACATGGAATGTGGTCGAAGTTTATTGCTTCTCTACTGGTATAAAATTTGTTTCATGTTACTTTTTTTCCTGTCTATTCTTAAATTAATAATATATCAAAAGTGTTTCATTCTGTAATTATCCTGAGTGAATGAAATTCCACTCCTAAATGATCATTCCATTGAATCTCAAAAGCTCACCAGTCTTTGAGATACTTACTTAAAAGAAGTAACTTCTGAAAGAGGTAGTATCTTGTAGAGCAGTGGCTCTTAAAGTAGGGCCTACAGATTCATAAAGGTCTCTAAGGCCTTTCAGGGGTCTATGAGGTCAAACTGTTTTCATAATACCATCATGTTGTTTGCCCTTTTCACTGTGTTGACTTTTGCACTGCTAGTGAAAAGCAGGTGTAAACAGTTGATGAATCAAGGCCTTGGCACCAAACTGCACTCATGGTCATTAAAATTTTCACTATCATATACTTATATTTTTTAAAAAATGCAGATTTCACTTAAACTTGTCCTTGGTGAAGCAGTAAATTATTAATTTTACTAAATCTTGGTCATTGAGTATACTCTTTAGCATTCTGTATGAAGTACTTCTGTATTGGAGATATGAAAAAAACACTTCTGCTATATCTGTCTACTGAAGTGTAAGGTTTTTTGAGGAAAGTGCTGTGTGATTGTTTAGTTTGAGCTACTTTCTTTTTTTTAATGGAATGCTAGTTTTACTTGAGAGTGGTGAACTATGGATACTCAGACTTTGGTATTTGATGGATATTTCTTGAAAATGATTAAGAGAGCCTATCACTTCAAGGAAAACGACTAACAGTATTTGCTGCCAGTGATAAAATATGGGCTTTCAAGTGAATGTTAGAATTTTGGAAAACTTGTTATCTGCCGTTGGTTGACTTGGCAGTTTCTCATATTTTCTGAAGAGATTGTTGGTGATATTAACAAATATGACTTAAAAAATATATTGTATAATGATAGGCATTTGGAAAATCTGTGAACTTAATGAACAGTATTTTCCTTATGACCAATGTAAGATGTTAAGCAAGATTGATCAATGTACTTTAATAGACAGAACAGGAAAAGTTCATTTATGCGGTTTCAGATTTCACATTGGAGCTACCACTTGTTGCATTTTATTATAGTATAGTATCAAAGAAGAATAGCCACAGTTATCTAAAAAGGCTATTAAAATATTCTTCCCTCTTCCATCTGTAGACCTGCTTTTTTTCATCACAGTAGATTGTATACAGAAGAAATGAGAACCTAACTGCATCAGGCAAAAAATGTTACTCATATTAATAAGTCTTTGGTTTATTTTTATTTTTAGATGAATTAAATATTTTTGTTTTTTTTAGTTTTAAGGTAGTGAACAATAACTCTCATAAACAAAAGCTTTTTGGAGTCCTCAATCATTTTTTGGAGTAGAAAAAGGGCTCTAAGACCACGGAGTTTGAAAATCACTATTACAGATTCTTCATAAAAATTTCTAATCATGAGAACTAGCTGAACCTGAGGTCCTGTGGTACATTTTGAGGCAAAAGACTGCTGGATGCAGTGGCTCACGCCTGTAATCCTATTACTTGAGAGGCCAAGGCAGGTAGATTGCTTGAGCTCAGAAGTTTGAGACCAGCCTAGGAAACATAAACAGCACCTTCACAAAAAAATTTAAAAAATTAGCTGAGTGTGGTGGCATTCAGCTACTTGGGAGGCTGAGGCAGAAGGATCACCTGAGTCCAGGAGGTTGAGGCTGCAGAAAGTCGTGATCATACAGTGCACTTCAGCCTGGGTGACAGAATGAGACCCCAACTAAAAAAAAAAACTTGAGCTGGGCACAGTGTCTCACGCCTGTAATCCCAGCACTTTGGGAAGCAGACGTGAGAGAACTGCCTGACCCCAGGGATTTGAGACCAGCCTGGGCAACTTGGTGAGACTTTGCCTCTACAATAAATAAAAAAAATAAGCAGGACATGGTGGCATGTGCCTTTGGTTCTAGCTACTTGGAAGGCTGAGGCGGGAAGATTGCCTGAGCCCAATAGGTTGAGGCTGCGGTGGCCATAAGCATACCGCTGTACTCCAGACTGGGCAACAGAGTGAGACTCTGACTCAAAAACCAAATCAAAGCAAAACAAAAACAAACAAAAAGACTGTGTCAGAAGAAACCAAATGGCCATCAAAGACTAATTTTTGTAGGGACTGGCTTAATTTTTTTGAGTCGGACTCTCACTCTGTCCTAGACTGGAGTGTAGTGGCATGCTCATGGCTACCACAAGCCTTCTAAGTAGCTGGAACTACAGGTATGCACCACCACACCTGGTTAATTTTTTGCTTTATTATAGAGATGAGGTATCATCAAGTTGCTCAGGCTAGGCTTGAACCCCTGGGCTCAGGCAGTCCTCTTGCCTCGGCTTCCCAGAGTGCTTGGATTACAGACGTGAGCCACCTTGCCCAGCCAACTGGCTTAATTTTTGTCCACCTATAAATGTACTTGATAGTTATGTAAATGTACAAACTCTGCAATTGCAATCTCATTCCAGATGAAAACTGTTTTTGTTAGTCAGCTCAATATATTAGAGTGGGCCAAAAGTAAAATGGAATTGGTTTTTGTTTTTTTTTTCAGATGACTCAGGATGCATCACACTGAGCTTCTAGGGGACTCATGTTACTAATATGGGTCTAGGCTTCTTTTTCTTCGTTGAAATTCTGTTTGGATAATAAAATACAGTCATTTTCTTGTTTTTTTTGAGTATGGGCTTTGGCTTTATTTCTTTGTATTTCCATGTCTAAGCACGGCATATTAGCTACAGCCAGTATAAATTATAATTATATTATACATGGGTAAGCCCCCAGACTCATGAGAAAGACTGGGCCTCCTTGGCAGCACAGGATCTGGAGATTCCCAGCTCTGAGTCAGGAGCTTTGGCCAGTCTGCCTTCCATTTAACTGCAAATTGATTACTGATGTTTTTACCTTATACTTACTCAGGCAAAAATAAAATTTGCTGGTTGCTTAACTTACTTAGGGTAACGTGATATAAAATTTCAATATCATTTCCTGGTATTTACCAAGAAATGAGAATATTAGACCAGGTAATTTACTAAACTCAACTGATACAATTTTTTAAAACTGATACTTTTTAATGCTTTTCAGCTAGGAGGGGGAAAAGTGTGATTTCTAATATATATGTAAAATGCTTTAATTTCACTGTTTTTTTTTTCAGACAAGAAGAGGAGCGAGGCCGGGTATACAATTACATGAATGCTGTTGAGAGAGATTTGGCAGCCTTAAGGCAGGGAATGGGACTGAGTAGAAGGTCCTCGACTTCCTCAGAGCCAACTCCTACTGTAAAAACCCTCATCAAGTCCTTTGACAGTGCGTCTCAAGGTAACTGATTTCTTATACATTTTGCCAAGGGCATGAAGTTGTGTTCATTTACCATACATTCTTTGGTCTAGTTTTATATTTTTTATTATCTTACTCTCTTAGTTCCATTAACTTTCATATAGTATTAATGAGTTAGACTTAATATAAGTGGTCTCTAATAGGATATTTGAGATTTATTCAGCTTCAGAGTTGTTGATTTCAGACTGGTGCCTTAACCCCATGCAGAAATTTGTCTTCTCTCCGTAGGTAGATCACGCACATTCCTGTGACTTTAAGTATCTTCCCTGTGCCTAAGACTGTCCAGAAGTGTGACTTTAGCTCTTCCTCTGAACTCCTCAGTCTGTATAAATCTAGATGCCTACTTGACATGAATACTCAGGTGTTTCCTGGACATCTTATGTCCAAAACTGAACCCTTTTCTCCCAGCTTCAGCCTTTCCTGTGTGTAAATGACAGCACCATTCTACACAGGTACTTACACCAAGAAGTCTAGGAATTTTCCTTAAATTCTTCTTCTTTCTTACTCCTACACCTAGTCCATTATTGGCAAGTCTTGTTGATCCAGCCTCCAACATGAATGAATGTCTTTGCTCTGTCTGCTTCTCTTTGTCTCTGGTGGCACAAGCTTTACTTCAAACCATCATCAACCACTAATTTTAGTATACTCCTTATTAGTCTTCTTGTTCCATCCCACGATAGGAAGGTATTTTCTTGTTTAAAATTATTTATTTATTTTTATCATAGTTGGAATGAAATTCAAATTCCCAAATGTCTGCCTACCCCTTACCTCTGGAACCACTCTTACCTTGTGCACTATGATCTTCAGGTTCTGAATCGAGCCGGGCTGTCTGTCACACAAGCTCTTCTCTACCTAGAAGCTTCCCCTCCCCTCCTTAATATGACTGGCGACTCTTTCCAGTCTCTCTAACTTCCTCAGCTTTGGGAAATAGAAAAGGATGTCGTTTTTAAAAATTTATTGTAGTATATCCTAAAGCTAAATTTTATTTTTTAATTTTTTAATTATTTTATTTATTTAGTTTTTTTATTTTAAAGATGTGGGGTACAATACAAGGTTAGTTATACAAATGTTCATTATGCAGTTACCCTTGTTGATGAGGTATGCCCCCCTTTCCCCAGGCAGTTTAGCTTAAATTTTTATCTAGAAATTCTTTAAACTTTATAACTGGCTACTGGAATCTAAAGTCTGATTATACACAAATGAGTTTTCTTTGACTTAAAAGCTGAGCAAAAGTCACACATATACTCCTGCATACTACTAGTATAGTGTGTAGCAGTTAGGCAATATCTTCCAACTTAAAATGCCATATTCATAGACCACTGAAGTTCTTATATGAAATAGTGGCCCAAGTGTATAAAAGTGTATATATGTTTGGATACATATACAGAGTTTTCAATGTAGCATTGTTCGAAAAAAATGGAACACCTGGAAATTGCTTAATGTCCATTAAAAGGATTAAGACAGTAATGACCCATTAATATAGTAGAATACTATGCATCTTTTAATAAAGATGACAGATCTGGAAGTACTAATTAATGTTAAAGTATGTCTGTGATCCTTTATACAAGCATGCCACCTGAGCAGTCGCTCTGTACTCTGTAATGCTTTATAGCAAGTTACAGACAGGTATAAATATGCAGACAGACACACACACACATACACACACACACACACACACACATACACACACATACACACTAACTAGTATATAGCGTGCATGATCTTTTTTTTTCTTTTTTTTTTTTGGAGTTGAAGTCTCACTTTGTCACCCAGACTGGAGTGCAGTGGCACGCTTCTGGCCACTGCAGCCTCGACCGGTTGGGCTCCGGCGATCCTTCCGCTCAGCCTTCGAAGTAGCTGGAACTACAGGCACACACTACTATGCCCTATAAATTTTTTAAAATTTTTTTTAAATTTAAAAAAATTTTGAATTTTTAAAAAAATTTATTGTAGAGATGAGGTCTTGCCAAGTTGCCCAGGCAGTTCTCGAACCCGCGGGCTCAGACAATCCACTCACCTCTGCCTCCCAAAGCGTGGGATTACAGGCTGAGTGAGCCACTGAGCCCGGCCCTTATTTTGTTTTTTTAAAGTACATAGGTAGCTAAATGTATTTGCAGTTGAAGTGCAGGGAAGATGCACTCATAACTAACTGCCTCTGGGTAATATGATGGAGTAAGGTGAAAGAAAGACATTAAAATATATTATATATGCTTCAAGCTGGCAAGTGCCTATAGTACCAACTACTTGGGAGGCTGAATCTGGACAACCTCATGAATCTGGGAGTTCAAGGCTATAGTGCACCTTGGTTGCACTTGTGAATAGCTACTGCACTCTAGCCAGGGCAACATAGTAACTAAACAGAGCATAAAAAGTAAAAAAAAAAAAAGACAAAATATATGTGTTTGAAAGTAAAATGATAATAGAATATCTACATTAAAGTAAAATCATATAGCTATTTAAAATGTTAATAAGATAGGCATTAATGAAAAAATAATATATCTGCTGCTATACTGATTTTTTTTTTTTGAGTTGGAGTCTCACTCTGTCACCCAGATTAGAGTGCAGTGTCATGCTCACGGCCCCACTGCAGCCTCAAACTGCTGGGCTCAGGCAATCCTTCCACCTCAGCCTTCCAAATAGCTGGAACTACGGGCATGTGCTACCACACCCAGTTAGTAGTTTTTTGGTTTATTGTAGAGATGAGGTCTTACCACGTTGTCCAGGCTGGTTTCAACCCCCTGGGCTCAGGCAGGCCTCTCACCTTGGCTACCCAAAGTATTGGGATTACAAGCATGAGCCACCGTGCCCAGCCAATATACTGATCTTAAAAAAAAAAATGTTATTTTACAATAAAATGTGTCTAAATAATCCAGCAGTTCCGTTCCTAGTTATCTATTCAAAAGAACTGAAAATAGGTATTCAAATACAGATAGCTGCAACTTATCTATGGTTTAACTTTCGATTTTTTTGACTTTATAATGGTACAGAAATGATACACATTCAGTACAGTATTCAATAAATTGCATGAAATATTCAATACTTTATTATAAAATAGGCTTTGTGTTAGATGAACACTAATATAAGTGTTCCTTTCTTTAATGTAAATATTCTGAGGTTGTTTATTTAGGCTGTGCTAAGCTATGATGTGTGAAATGCATTTTTTGACTTTATTTTCAATTTATGATGGGTTTATTGGGATATAACCACATCGTAAATTGAGAAGCATCTGTGTTAGTATACAAATGTTCATAGCAGCGCTATTTACAATAGCCAGGAAATGGAAATGACCCAGATATCCATGCAGTGGATGAATAAATAAACAAAATGTGGTATATCCATACATTGCAATATAATTCCTCTATAAAAAGGAATGAGGTACCAATACATGCTTTGACATAGATGAACCTTTATAACATTATGTTAATTGAAATAAGCTAGATACAGCAGGCCACATTCTGTAACACTTTATTTATATTAAACATACAGAATATGTCAATCCATAGAGATAGAGAGCAGATTGGTGATTGTAAAGGGCAGGTGGGGAGTGTTAGATGGGAGTGACTATACAGTAGGTACTGGATTTCCTTTTGGGATAATGAAAATGTTTTAGGACCAGGTAGACGTAATGGTTGCACAGTATTGTGAATGTACTAAATGCCACTGAATTATACATTTTGTTTTATTTTTATTTTATTGTTAAACAAAGTTTATTAGAAAAAAAAGAGAAAAGAAATGGAGACATGCCAGAACTTGCATGGGCGAAAGAAACTGCTGAATTATACATTTAAAAATGGTTAACTTAGCCGGGCTCAGTGGCTCAGCCTATAATCCCGCGCCTTTGGGAGGCTGAGGTGAGTGGATTGCCTGAGCCCGCGGGTTTGAGACCCGCCTGGCCAACTTGGTGAGACCTCATCTCTACAATAAATCAAAAATTAGCCAGGCATGGTAGCGCACGCCTGTAGTTCCAGCTACTTGAAAGGCTGAGGCGGAAGGATCGCCGGAGCCCAGCTGGTCAAGGCTGCGGTGGCCAGGAGCGGCCACTGCACTCCAGTCTGGG
>CAUYQG010233145.1:0-20420 GCA_963574415.1 Tarsius wallacei | reverse complement strand
GAGAGAAACTCTATGAATGCAGTGTGTGTGGGAAAGCCTTTTCCCAAAAGGCATCTCTCACTGCCCACCAGAAACTTCATACAGGAGAGAAACCATATGAATGCAGTGAGTGTGGGAAAGCCTTTGCCAGCAAAGTCCAACTTGTTAGACATCAGAGAACTGAAAGAGGAGAGAAACCTCATGTATGTGATGAATGTGGAAAAACATTCATGAGGAAGAGTCAGCTCACTGAACATCAGAGAACTCACACAGGAGAGAAACCCCATGAATGTAATGAGTGCAACAGAGCGTTTAGATGCAAGTCACAACTCACTCAGCATCTGCGAACTCATACTGGAGAGAGACCATATTCATGCAGTGAATGTGGGAAAGGCTTCAGTAGTAGGCCTCGGCTCACTAGACACTGGCGATCTCACACTGGCAAAGAACGAAATTGATTCAGTGTGTGTGTGAAAGCCTTTTCCCAAAAGACTTATCTCAATGTACACCAGAGACTTCATACAGGAAAGAACCTTATGAATTCACTGAATGTGGCATAACATTCCAATTAAAGCCACAGCTTATCAGACATCAGAGAATTCATGCTAGAAGGAAACCTTTGGAAATAATGAGTGCAACAAAACCTTTAGGAGCAAATAAGCGTTCATTCAGCATCTGGGAACTCATACCTGAGAGAGATCTTGTTCATGCATTGAATGTGGCAAAGCTTTTCCTACAAGTCAGTCCTTACTAACCATAAGAAAATTCACACAGGAGACACAGCTATAAATCCACTGAAAATGGAGAAACCTTCGTTAGGGAGTCATAACTCTCTTTGCATGAATGAACTCATACAAGGAGAAAACCCTATGAACACAGTTCTTGTGAATATGACTTCAGGTACCTAGCCCTTAGTAAACATCAGTGAACATCTAGAGGATAGAAATTTAGTTAATCCTGGGAAGTCTTTTACAAGAAGTCTAACCTTTGTAGCTAATCAGGAATTTGAACAGGGAATAAGACTTGCAGGTGAAGTGAATGTGATCCCCTCAGTAATAAATTATGTCTCATATGTTACAGGTGTTGTCCAGCTAAAAAAATTCTATGACAGCAGAAAGGTGGCAATGTCTTTAACTAGAATCCTTTAACCATTATATATCAAAGACCTCACTTGGGGAAGAAATACTATAAATGCAGAAGTTGGACAGGGTACCTTTGTGATAAGTTAAATTTATTAAACATCAGTGCAATCATATTGGGTTGAAATGCATCTGTTATGGAGATGTCTTCTCCTGGAGGTGATATCCCAATTGGTCTCAATTCTTAGAGGAATGTTTAGGAAACGGTGTGTGTTGTTTTCAGTGCTAAATTGTACTTTATCATGTGTCAGAGAAACATAGAAAGGCCCCTGTAGTGACAATAGATACAGTAAATATTTTTAGTGATATGATGGAATTTATTATACAAAAGTGAATTGTTTAACAGCAAGAAAAAAAGGAAATTCACCAAAGTAACTCATGTATTGTGCTTTTATACCTTGGGAGTCTTGTAAAGACTCCTTTAGTAAACTAACTATTTATTTTTCTTTGAGATGGAATCTGCTCTGCTGCTCAGGCTGAAGTGCAGTGTGACACTTATAGCCATGCCAGCGTCTACCTGCTGGGCTCCTGGGATATGTCCACATCAACCTTCCAAGTAGCCAGAACTACTGGAATGTGCTGCCACACATAATGAATTTTTTATTTATTATACAGATGAAGTCTTGCCAAATCAACTAGAGTCTTCTAGAACCCATGGGCTCAGGCAATCCTCTTACCTCGGCCTCCCAAAGTTCTGGGATTACAGGCTGAGCCACCGAGCCTGGCCAATAAATCAACTCATAAGCTCCTGTTTTTGTGTTACATAATGAAAGTCTATGAATACAATGAATGTGGAAGTAAAATTATGTTAGTTTTGTTCTCACTCATATAGTGGACCTTGATCATCCAACATATTACCATAAGAAAATGACAGTGATGGAAAGTTATGGGGGGAGGGGTAGGGAGATGGGATTAATGGTAGTAAATATCTGTCTGGGGATGGGGAAACACCTCTTAACAACAAGGGTGCCTGAATGAAGCATATTTGTATACCTAACCCTTAACTGTACCCCACAATATCATAATAAAAAATATTGATTATAAAAATAAAATAAAGACAAAAAATTTATGTTAGTTTTCTATAGCTGCTATATCTAACTACCACAAGTTTACTGTCTTTTAACACAACCCTAGCTTGAGAAAGAAGCATTAGAACTGAACAGACAAAATTCCATGGTGATAATAGAAGGTTGAGAATAATTTTTGTTTCTGCCAGCTTAACTGGAAGTGCCTCCTAACATTTGGCAGTTGATTTTTAAAAGAATATTGCCTCAGTGAGTGCCTCATATTAACTGGAGACTAAAGGGTGCTGTGAATCTTCTTCACAAAGCATCCACGCAGGCCAGTAAAGGACCAAATTTTCCAACTAATTCAGAAATTTCCCAGGGCAGATGCCAATAATTAAAGGAATAGAAAGCAGTTCATTAATCAATTTCTCCTTTTGATCTGTTCAGTCTCAGTATCTTTCTACGTCCATTCTCATTTTACAAGTTTCTATTTGGAAAGCAGCTCAAGTAATAGGCATTTTTATGGTCTATTTGTAATTATTGCTAACATGGCTTTTTTTTCCTTTTGCTGTTTTAGTGTACTGTCTTTTTTAATACAGCATAGGGTACATGCTACTTAGACTTAGATCTTATAATAGTAAGCCAAAACCATAACATTTTTGTACCTCCTGCACCCTGTGTAAGAAAAAACCATGACTATTTTAAATGTAATTTTTTCTAGAAGAAATATGGGAAGTTGACCGCATGCAATGGCAGTCAGAAAACAAAAATGAGCTTAAAAGTTTAGAATGATATCAGCAAATTTGTCCTTAGAAATGCTTTTGTTTATGCAAAAGTATTGTTTCTTTAACACAAAGGTTCAATGAGTTTGGCTCACATTGTAAAAGTTTGAAATCTCTTATAGGTTTTGTACCTGGAATAGAAGATATGAAGAAAAAGATTCTGATGATTTTGGTGCATATGGGAAGTCATGTCTTCTTATCAAGTATGACAAATCTGTCACTAAATTAAATACCTCAACGTATTAACCCATGTAACAATAAATCACAGCTCAATGACTATCACCAAACTTATACAGGAGAGAAATCATATGAATGCACTGAATGTGGGAAAGCCTTTTCCAGGAAAGCACAGCTCATAAGACATCAAAGAACTGAAAGAGGAGAGAAACCTCATGGATGCAATGAATGTGGAAAAACCTTCATGAAGAAGATTCAGTTCACTGACCATAAGAGAACTCACACATGAGAGAAGCCTTATGAATGTACTGAATGTGGAAAAGCCTTTTCCCAAAAGGCATATCTCACTGTACACCAGAGACTTCTTAAAGGAGAGATCCCTTATGAATGCACTGAATGTGGGGAAGTCTGTTCACGAAGGCAATCTCATTGTGCACCAGAAATGTTCTACAGGAGAGAAACCATATGGGTGCAGTGTGTGTGGGAAATCCTTTTCCCAAAAGAGATATCTGGCTGTAAACCAGAAAATTCATACAAGAGAGAAGCCATATGAATGTAGTGAGTGTGAGAAAGTCTTCTCCAGGAAAGCACAGCTCATTAGACTTCAAAGAGTTGAAAGAGAAGAGAAACCCTATTGATGCAATGGATGTGGAAAAGCATTTGTGAGGAAGTTTCAGCTCACACAACATCAGAGAACTCACAAACAAGAGAAACCACATGAATATAATGAGTGTGAGAAAGTCGTCTCCAAAAAGTCTTCACTCATGGTATATCGGCGAAATCATACAGGAGACAAATTGTATGGATGCAGTGAATGTGGGAAAATCTTCAGTCAGAAGTCCTGGTTGACTATACACCAGCGATCTCCCACTGGAGAGAAACAATATGGATACAGTAAGTGTGGGAAAGCTTTTTTCCAAAAGGATATCTCACATAGACTTCATACAGAGAGAAACCTTATGAATTCAGTAAATGTGAAAGAACCTTCTATTTCAAGTCAGGGCTTACCAGATGTCAGAGAATTCGGACAAGAGAGAAACCTTATGAATGTAATGAGTGCAGCAAAACCTTTAGAAGAGTGCCAGAGCTCACTCAGCATTTATGAACTCATATGAGGGAGAGACCTTGTTCGTGCAGTGAATGTTGTGAAATCTTTGCTCACGTGTCAGTCCTTATTGAACATAAGAAAATTCTCACAGGAGAGAAAGCTACACATTCACTGAAGGTGGCAAAATCTTCCTTGGGAAGTCATACCTCTACACATAAATGAACTCATACAGGGAGAAAACCTGATGTACACAGAACCTGTGAAAAGGCCTTCTTCTGGAACCCAGCCCTTATCAAGCAAGCCCTTATCAAATGAGCTCTTAGTGGATAAAGTTTCATTAATTATGGAACAGCCTATTCCAAAAAGTCAAGCCTTACTATCTTATCAGGAATTTGAACAGGGAATAAGACTTCAAAATGAAGTGAATGTGACCCTTTCTGTAGTGAATTGTGTCTTATATGTTACAGATGTGTAGGAAAAATTCCTCTGACACCAGAAATGTGGAAAGTCTAGCTAGAATCTTTCAACAATTTTTTGTCCTAGAGCTCACTTGGGGGAGAAGCACTATGAATGCAGAAGGTGAAGAGGACACCTTTGTGAGAAGTTAAATTTGTTAAACTCAGTGCAATCGTATGGGGTAGAAATGTAGCTTTTTCTGGGAGCCTTTGCCTGAAGGTTATATGCTCAAGTGGTTTCAAATCTTAGAGGAATTGTTAGGAAATGATGTGTGGTGTTTTTAGTGCTAAATTTTACCTCATCATGTGTCAGAAACAGAAACGCACCTGTAGAGACAGTAGATGCAGGAAATATTTTTATTAAAATATGAGAGGAGTTATACAAAAGTGAATTGCTTAACACCAAGAAATAAAGTAAATTCACCAAACTCATGTATTGCACTTTTATACTTTCAGAGTCTTACACTCCTTTAATCAATTAACTCCACTTAACACCAGCATTTGTGTTACCTAATGAAAGTATGATGACAATGCATATGGAAGTACAACTATGTTTATTTTGTAAGGCTGCTGTACCTAGCTACCACAAATTTACTATCTTAAAACAACAAAGAGTTATCATATTCCAGTTCTGGAGCTCTGCAGTTCAATATAGGGTCACTGGTTTCAAATTGTTGGTAGAACTATTATTTCTTTTTGGAGGTTATAGTGGAGGTCCCTTTCCTTGTCCTTCCAGCTTTTAGAAGCTGTCCAAATTTTCTGGTGTGTAGCCTTTCCATGGCCAGTCAGCTCCTATATCACTCTGACACTGATTCTTCTGCCTCCCTCTTCATGTTTAAGGGTTCTTGTGGTTATGCTGAAAACATGCAGGTAAACCAGGATAATCTCACTGTCTTAAAATAATCTGACTAGCAGGCTTAATTTCATCTGCTACCTTAACTCCCCTTTTCCAGTGTAACATATTCACAGATTCTTGGGGATTAGGATATAGACATCTTTGGGAGGCCATTCTGCCTAGCACAATACATTTAGATGGCAGAGAATTCACACTCTGATAAACATTCACCTAACCATTAAGTAAAATTGAAAAGCATGTTTCCAGATAAGTAATTATCTATACTGCTTATGATCCAAACTTAAACTATGTTACTCCTCAATTAGGGACTCTTAGACTAGGATTCTTACATGTGCACATAGCAGAATGCATTTTAAATATTTGTATCAAATTATCGGCACTGGAAAAGAACTCTTAAATATCCTTAAAGAACATGAGATTCACGTTACCTGAAGTATTTCCAAACATGTTTATCTATTCCAAAATTTTATAGATTGACTTATTTTAAATATGGAATGTATTTGACAAGATGTATTTAGATATTGACTAATATCTAGTCAGTTCCAACCATCGCTCTTTAAGTGTCATATAAATATAACCAAAAATGTTAAATATGTCTTTAAAAGTACGCAAAATAGAAAATAAACGTTTTCATACATTGGGAAATAGGAAACTTCTGTTTTGAAGTTAGGTGCTGGTGCCCCTGAAAGAAAGGAAATAAATGACCATGAATCGTCAAATCATTATATGCTACTATTGTCCCAGCTTACTGCCTGGAGAAAACTTCGGGTCTGCAGTATAGAGAGGAAAAGCCCAAAGAGATCCCAGCTGACTTTCTGATTGTGACAGAAGTTAGTTTGAGAAATTTAACGTCTAAACTTATAGGTCCGATTATTGGAGAAGAGAAATACTCTGTCAGTGAATTCTATAGAGTTTCCCCACAGACCTTTCTGTAACACATAATTCAGCACATATGTGTGAGGAACCCCTTTATTCCCCAGACTAGTGAAGGAACCATTAGAAATGAACAGACAGAAAAATCCTTAGTGCTCATAAAAGGTTGGGAATGATTTGTGTTTCTACTAGCTACACTGGAAGTGCCTCCTAACATTTGGAAAATTAGCAGTCGATTTTTAAAAGAGTGTTGCCTCAGTGATTTGTTCATATTAACTGGAGAATAAATGCTGTTTTGAAGCCTCCTCACAAAGCATCCTTGCAGTCCAGTAAAGAACGAAAATTTCTAAGTAATTTAGTAAATTCGCAGAGCCCAATAATTTAAAGGAATAGAAAGCAATTCATTAACAATGTGAAATTCACTATACCTGGCATCTAATTAAAGCTTAGGTATGCAAAAGAAGCAGGAAAATCGAGTCCATAACATGAAGAAAAGTCAACATAAAGAAACCTATATGTGGCACATTGATAGAATTAGCAGGAAAGCATGTTAACGACTGTTATAAATACTCTATATCAGCCAGTCATGGAGGCTTATGCCTGTGATGTCAGCACTTAGGGAGGCCAAGTCAAAAGGATTGTTTGAGCCCAAGAGTTAGAGACGGGCCTAGGCAATATACAGAGACCTTGTCTCTACAGAAATTTTTTAAAAAATAAAATTAACCGGGTATGGTAGCATGTTCCTGTGCTCTCAGCTACCATGGAGGCTGTTGTGGAAGAATTGCCTAAGCATAGGAGATTGAGGCTATGTTGAGCCATCATCATGACCTGCATTCCAGTCTGAGTAGCTAAGTGAAACTCCAACTCAAATAAATAGATTTTTTAAATTGTTCCATATGTTCAAGGTGGATGTATCAAGTGGATTATATAAGTCAAAAATTATGTTGGTGATTTCCACCATCTGAACAAGAGGCATATGAGACTCGGTCTAAGCACTGGAGCCCCAGGACATTAAACCTTTAAGGGAGAGTTCAGAATGCCACAGTTGCCAGCAGTGGGGACTAGTTTCCCTCAGAAGAAGAAGGAAACCCAGCTGGATTTGGGGACTGAAGTCTCCCGTATGTTTAGTCCCTGTTTGCGTGTTTTGGGACCTGAGGCTCCTGTGCAGGACTATTAAGCTCCCTACAATATGCAGTTTGGCCAAGGGCAGCATCTGTGACAACAGTGCTCAGCTGCTGAGGTTTCTGGGGCTATAATTTGGAAACCTAACAATTGATTTTGAAGTTATGTGCTGGGGCACCTTAGCCTCTGCAGGGTTTTCTAGCAGAAACCCTTCATTTTGTTTGACCATTTTTTTCTATGTGAATCAATTTTACCTGAGTGTTCACTTCAGTTGAAGAGAGTCCCAGCCAGAATCCCAAACAGTGGTTTCTCGGGCTACCTTGGATAACATGTGAAGAAATTGGCCTTGGGTTGGGTTGATCAATTCTGAGCTCATCTGGCAGTTCTGCTCTGGCCCAGGCAGACTCTTGTGGATCGGGCCCAGACAGTTTTGGGGTCTGCTCTGCAGTGTGACTATGATGGGAATCATCTTTCACAGAAGACATTGGTGTGTGGTGTATGTGTGCCCTGGTTCCTCTTGTTATAGTGGTCAGATGGAGTCCATGTTGGGAGCTTGGGAGGAGACTTTGGGTGTAGGTCCTAATGAACATGACTCTGCAAACTTTCTTTTTGTGAGCCCCAGAGGAAACTTTTTTAGCTGTCTATGTGTCCTATAGGGGTGTCCAGACCTGACCTGTCACCAACTGAATCACCATTAATGGAAACTTCTAGGCAGAGTTCGGTGTCTCAGCCTGTAATCCCAGCACATTGGCAGGCTGAGTCAAGTGAATTGCCTGATCCCGCAGGTTTGAGATCAGCCCAGGCAATTTGGTAAGACCTCGTCTCTACAATAAATCAAAAATTAGCCTGATGTGGAACACGCTCTTGTAGATCTGGCTACTTGGAGGCTGAGGTGGAAGGATTGCTGGAGCCCAACAGTTTGTCGCTGGGGTGGCCATGAATTTGCCACAAATTTCCACTCCGGGTGACAGAATGAGACTTCAACTCAAAAAACCAAAACACTCAGAAAATTCCAACACAGTGTTTAATGCAGTATCTTAAGCAAACAACTTTTATTATTATTTTTTATTTTAAAGATATTAGGTACAAGTCAGGTTGGGGTACATAGGTTTTTTTAGGTATGGGTAAAGTTTGGGCCTTCCTTTGGTCCTCACTTTACCTGGGTTGGGATCAATCATCCTTACTGATATTATGTGCCACCACCGCCCACCACCCCGGCAGTTTCTTGCTACTCTTAATATATTTTTGGTAGTTTTATGATAGGTGTTCAGGTCCGTTATGTGTGAGAATATGTGGTTCTAGGTTCTTTTTTCTGTGATAGATCGCCAAGTATGATAGGCTCCAAATCTACCCAAATTGAGGCAAAGTCCATAATTTTGTTCTCCTTTATGGCTACATATGTACAATAACTTTTTAAAATCCAGTCCAGTTTTGATAAGCAGCTCGGTTGGTTCCATGTTTTTGCTGTTGTGAATAGTGCTGCAATAAGCATGAGTGCAGATATCTTTTTTGTAGAATGATTTTAATTCCTCCAGGAACATTCCAGAAGGTGACTCACTGGGACAATTTCTAGATCTTTTAGGAATCACCACATTATTTTTCATAGTGGTGAACTACTTTCCATGCCCACCAACAGTATAGATATGTTCCTTTTCCTCCCCATCCTCACCAGCATTTTTTTATTTATTTATTTATTTGTTTGTTTGTTTGTTTGTTTGTTTATTAATGATGGCCATTCTTACAGGAGTTAGGAGGTATCTCAGTGGTTTTGATATGCATTTCTCTGATGATTAATGAGGCTGGGCAGTTTTTCATGTCTGTTGGCTGCTTGTATGTCTTCTTTTGAGAAGTGTCTTTTAACTAGAACTTTTGCTACAAGTGGGAAGAATTAGGCATAAAGAAATTTGATTTTCACACTTAAGAACCTATAACAACTGGTGTACTTATTGCAGATTCCCTCTAACTTGTTTTGATTTTCAATCTAGAACTTAGGTGTCTAGCTTCTAGAAAATGCCAGACCTCAGAGTGGACATTCATTATCAGCTATCCCACTGGAAGTTACCTTGCTCTAATTCTGTACAAGAGAGAAGATATTTCAGGTTGTTATTGCCTTTCTCTGTATCTATGTTTGGGATAAAGGTAGAGGACTGGAAATTCCTGCTTTGTATGTGTGCTGATTAGTCTGATCACTGAAGGCTCTTTTTTTCCAACACTACCTTTGTTCTTTAAAAATGTGTCATTCATCAAGAGGGGGAAATTGAGTAATTGTCACAATTCTCAAAGGCCCCTCTCTAAAATGTCTTTTTTACCCTTGATTATAAATCGCTTGTCAGAACTTCAAAATCAGAAAACAGCAGCATAGGTCATGCATTAGAAATGCTGACTTTTTTCTAAGAACAGAAGAAAATCATGAAGGTCCTGGTGAGATTTTGTTTCTCAATTTTGTCTTTCTTTCTAGTGGGTTTGCAGAGGCTTAATAACTATAAAACAACAAAAATATATTTCACAATCATTTAAGTAAAATTCTGGTTGGCATGGCTTCTTTCAGTACATAATGTTAAATAAGACTGAAGTTAAGGTGTGAGTCTGTGCTCTTATTAGAAGACTCTGGGAAGAATCCTCTTACAAGTTTATTCAGGTTGTTGCAGACTGTAATTTTGAGATCTCTGTTTCTTTACTGGTTGTCAGTTGGGTTGGGGGGGTTGTCAATCTTAAGTGCTCCTAGAAGCCATCCACTTTTCTGCTACTTTTCATGTGGCCACCCTCCAACCTTAGTGTGTAGAGTTTCTTTCATACTTACATCTCTCCGGTGTTCTTCTCTGTCTCATCTCTCTGAAGGACTCTTGGCCTTCCTTTTCTGCTGAATACATTATGGGATTACATTGGGCTTAACCATCAGCAGATCAGTAACCCTAACATAATCTCTAGTGTCCTTTCACAGCAGTTCATTAGTTAACATTTGACTGAAAAACTAAGGGATAAGAATCTTGAGTAGACACGTTCAGAATTCTGCCTAACCCCTACATAGCATGAGAGACACTGGAAGTTGTGTTGTTCATAAGGAGAAATCAGACTAGCTTCTCTGAAGTGAAAATTATTTCTTGGCACTTAAGAATATGGAGTGAGATAGGGATCAAGTTTCTTGTTATTTCATATAAATATCCAGTTGTCCCAGCAACATAGTGGTTAAGATCTTTTATCCAGTGGACTCACTTATTATATTGATATAAAAATCAGTTGAATGTATTAGTATAGATCTTGTTCTAGACATTTTATTTTTTCTATTTACTTATATCTCTATCTGCCAATCTATACTTGTCTTGGCCTCATAGCTTTAAAGTAAGACTAGAAATCAGATAATTAATTCTATCCTCCAACTTCTGTTTCAGTTTTGTTTTGACTTTTCTACATTCTTTTCTTATCCATATACATTTGAGAATCAGCTTGTTTAGGTCTTCTAAAATACCTTACATTCTTTTGTGTGTGTGTGTGTGTTGGAGTCACACTCTGTCACCCAGGCTGGAGTGCAGTGGCACGTTTATAGCCACCACAGCATGGACCTGCAGGATTCGTGTGATCCTTCTGCCTCAGCCTTCCTAGTAGCTGGAACTATAGGCATGTACCACAACACCCTGCTAATGTTTTGATTTATTGTAGAAATAAGGTCTTGTCAAGATACCCAGGCTGGTCTGCAACCTGTGGGCTTAAGCAATCCTTTCACCTCGGCCTCCCAAATTGCTAGAATTATAGGCGTTAGACACCATGACAGGCCTAAAGTGTTTTTTTTTTTTTAAGAAGGCTTCTTTATTGTTGATAGTGGTTAATTTAATATATTCGGTAGATCAGACTGTTAGACAACTTTTCATATAGTCCATTTCTTTGGGGATTTTTTGTGCTGCATTTTTGGGGATATCTTTAGATCTTCATTGCATTATACTAATTCTTCAGCTGTATCTATTCGACTATAAAATTGTCAACTGGCTCTCTAATCTTGGCTCCTACGTATAATTGATTCTTGTAATTCACAGTAGTTACATTCTGTAGTCACCACAAACACCAAATTAGCAACTACTGAACCATTGCTCCTAGGTGAGATGCTGGGTTATTTTTAGGAGCCCCTGATTATGACATTTTTGTTAGACATTCCATGAATAATTCAGTTTTTATGGTTATTTGTATTTAAAAGCACCTTACTGAATTATCATTAATTCGTTTACACTGAATTCATGGTCAACATCACTGTCACTCTTGCCTGAACAAAACTTACCTAAGCCTTATTTCCCAAAAGTATATCATAGTCTTCTTGCACTTAGGGACACCAGACAGCACTCTATCACTTGTGCTTGGAAGCATTTTAAATACCAAAATCACTAACATAATGCACAAAATTGTGGATAACATGGGACTAACCACATAAAGGACATTTGTGTATCATATGACAGCTTAATAAGAAGGTGGGGCATTGTCTGTTCATACTCTGCTGGGAATGTACATATTGGGTGACATGTTTTTCACCATTCACTTGTCTACAAATGATTACAAAAGCCCTGTGGTATTGTTTGGGGGGTTATAAGTAAACATCAGCAATATGTTAATCTAAAATCAAGAAATCTGTGAATAATGACAATTGACTTCATTCATAAAGTTTCTACTGGCTCATATACCTATAGTCATTTTAATAGTTTGTTCTTTCTACATATACTGTATGTCTTATTTCTCACTGCATTAAGTATTTCTATTAATAATCTATTAATACTTCCTGTGAGGATTGTCATATCAGATCTGACTCTGTTGTTTGCTTTATTGTGTTGCCACATGATCAGGATGAAACTCCTTGAGGACAGATATGGCCTACATTTCTATATATCACTTAGCTCTCTGTCTCTTAAACAGATGTTTAAAAAAGTTTTTTAATGATTTCAATTTCAGATATTTTACCTCTAAGGATATTTATTGGAGGAGTGGAACAGAAAGAATATTTAAGAAATGATAGTCATCACTTCTCAAATTTGATTCATAAATCCAAGAATCACCAAATTCCAACTATAATAAATGAAAAGAAATACACATCTAGATACATTATATTCAAATCATTGAAAACAGAGATTCTTTAATGAAGCAAAACAAAAACTTTAAATATATGTATGTGTGTGTGTGTGTATAAATAAATATACATGGAATTGTCAATAAAGTTAAAAGCTAACTTTATAAACACATATTGAAAGTGCTGAAGGGAAAGAAAATGTCTACCAATAAATTTATATTGAACACAAGCATTCCAAAAATGGAGGAGAAACTAATACAATCCAAAATAAATAAAAGCACAGAATTGATCATGAAAAGATCTTCTCTACAAGAAATTCTAAGGGAATTTTTCAAGCCTAAATGAATCCATGGGGGTGGAACCCATGATACAAAGGACTAACTGTAACTGCATTATTAAAAAGTTTATTCAAAACCAGGCACGGTAGCTCATGCCTATAATCCCAGCACTCTGGGAGGTCAATGCGAGAGTCGTTGGACAGTCTTTGGACAGTCAGTAAAATACATACAAAGAAGTAAAATGTACTGCTAAGTTAACAGTATAGGTAACTATATGACAATAAATGTATATTTTGTCTGTAATTATTTTCTTCACCTATCTGTTCTAAAAGAGAAATGCCTAAAATGATAATTAGAGCTTTGTGTTGATAGGCATAAAGTGTATAAAGATATGAGTTTTAAGAAAATGAACAGTACAAAATCAGGAGGAAATTAAGATACATAGAAACAAAGGTTTTCTATGCTACTAAAATTAAGTTAGTATTAATTTGACCTGGATTGTTTTATGATGTTAATTGTAATCTTGAGGGCAACTATTAAGATGATACCAAAATGTATGATAAAACAAGCAGCATGGGAATTCACATGGTATAATAAAATATATTTATTTCAAACAAAAGGATGCAGCAGTGGAGGAATTAGCACATGTACATTGTACCTTAACAATACTTAAACTATACATAAATGGATTAAACACTTTATTTTCAAGACAAAGATAAGATTTTTTTTTTTTTTTAGTCAGAGTCTCACCCTGTCACCCAGGCTGGAGTGTAGTGGCTCGCTCATGGCCATCGTAGCTTTGACCTGATGTGCTCAATCTTTCTGCCTCAGCCTTCCACGTAGCTGTAACTGCAGGTTTGCATAACCACGCCCACCTAGTTTTTTGATTTATTGGAGAAATGACATCTTGTCAAGTTGCCCAGGCTTGGTCTTGAACCTCCTGGGTCAGGCAATCCTCTCACCTTGACCTCCCAAAATACTGGGATTATAGATGTGAGCTACGGTGCCTGGACTTGAATAAACTTTTAAATAATCCAGTTACAGTTAGTCCTTTGTATCATCAGTTCCACACCCATGGATTCAAACAACCACAGATGGAAAATAGTAAAAACTATAATGAATGTTGTGTCTCCACTGAAAATGTACACTTTTAAAAAATATTGTTATTCCCTGAACAATGCAGTATAACATCTATATGGGATTTGTATTGTGTTAGGTATTATAAGTCATTGAGATATGATTGAAAATATATAAGAGAATGTGCATAGGTTATTTAAAAATTCAACACCATTTTATTTAAGGATTCATGGATTTTTTTTTTTAGTCAGAGTCTCATTCTGTTTCCTATACTGGAGTGCATTGGCATTCTCATGGCCACCACAGACTTGACATACTGGGCTTGGGCAATCCTTTCACCTCAACCTTCCAAGTAGCTGGAATTACAGGCAATGTGCCATCACGACCAGCTATTTTTCTTGATGTATTGTAGAAATGAGGTCTGGCCAAGTTGCCCAGACTGGTCTAGAACCCAAGAGCTCAGGCAATCCTCTCACCTTGGCCTCTTAAATTGCTGGGAGTATAAGCATGAGCCACCACACCTAGCCTATGGATTTTAATCTCTATGGGGTGTTCTGGAACCAATCCATGGAAACAATAAGATAGTTTTAGGTGCTGTGTACAAAAGACTCATTTTATATTTCAGCTTTTAAAAAATTATTTTAAAGAAGTGAGGAAAAATTCAGGGTTATGTACAGAAATGGTTATTGTACAGGTAAAGTTTAGGCCTTCTCATGGTCTCCACACACCTGGTTTGAGATCATCCTTATTGATATAATGTGCACCTTCTTTTCCTGGCAGTGTCCCACTATTACCAATCTCTTTCTTTCTTCCTTTCTTTCTTCTTTCTTTTTTTCTTTCTATCTTTCCTTCTTTCTTTCTTTTTAATTTTGTTTTATTTTAAGGAAGCAGGGTACAATTCAGGGTTATTATGTAGATTTCCTTGTTAATGAGGTGTGTCCCCCTTCCCCCCCTGGCATTTTCCCACACTGCCTATCACTTTCTTATAATATTATGATAATCGTTCAAGGTCCACTTATGATAGAGAACATGTGATACTAAATTATTAGTTTCTGTGATAGATCACTGAGTATTATGAACTCTAAGTCCATCCAAGTTGCTGCAGAGTTCATAAATTTGTATTTATTTCTGATTGATGCTAGCCTGTATGGTACTTGTAATATTTAAGTGTTTTTGACTTGGGATCTCACTCTGTTGCACAGGCTGGAGTACAATGACACAATCATGGCTCATCACAGCCTCGGCCTCCTGGGCTCAAGCAATCCTTCAGCCTCAGCCTCCTGAGTAGCTGAGATTATAGGCATTTGCCTCCATGCCTGGCTAATTTGTGTCAGTGTGTGTGTTTGTGAGAGAGAGAAAGAGAGAGAGAGAGAGAGAGGAGAGAGTGTGTGTGTTTTGGCAGGGTTGCAAGACTGAGTCTTGCTATGTTGCCCAGGCTATTTTCAAACTCTTGGCCTCAAGTGATCCACCCATCTCAGCTTCCCAAAGTGCTGATATTATAGGTGTGAGTCACTACATCTAGTCTGCAGTTGTTTTTTGTTTTTGTTTTTGTCCTATGATTGTCCCTGCTGCCAGTTTAAAAATCATTTTCATAAAGAGAAAACCAGGAAGCACCAAGCACCTGGGGAAAAAGCAAACCCAGGAGACACTTTCCATGGTACTTCAGAAAATTTTATTCCATAGCAGAACAAAGTGGTTAATACAGAACTCCTTAGAAACTGAATTACTATATTCAGCTCCCACATATACCACTAGCTGGTTGTATTACTTTGGGTGAAACACTTGATATCTCTATGTCTCATTGTTATCATCTCCCAAATGAAAAGGATGATCATCATATTTGACTCATTGGGTTATCAGAGAGTTAAATCAATCAATATATTTAAGATCCAAAGAACAGTACATGGCACAGAGTTAATGCTCAGTAAATTTTCACTCTTTACATCATTACTTTTCTGGTCTCACAAAGCATATGTTCAAGTAGATATTTTATTGTGAGCCTGGATTGGGGCTGTGATTTGGAACTTGTGTATCAGTTCCATGGGTCCTCTTTTCAAGGTTTTATTTAGAAGGAAACAATAATTCACCAAGCTGTGACTGAATTCCTGATTCGGTTATATTATTCTCTCATGTTCTAGAGTCTCTGACCCTGGCAGTACCTTCAGTGATGTGGAAATGGAGGGTGGTTGTGTTAGCTAAAGTCATTGTGAGATGATGCCAGATATTCTGGTTTATTTTTTGCAGGATCTCAACAATACTGTCTTTAGGTCTCAGTACTCTTTATGGGCCCACATTGTTATTCGGTACAAAAGTCTCATTTTGCCCAAGGAGCAGGTAGATGAGTCTTGTTACACTTTGTGCTGAAGGAGAAACATTCAAAGACAACATAAATTACAGATGTTTTATCTGTAGATCATGGATAAAAAGGTAGAGGTGGTAATTGGGCTGATTTGCAGATAGATCTAACTATTACTCTTTTGCATACTCTAACCTAGGTCTTTGATCAGTTTTCTTCAGATCCAGCTTTTTTATTTATTTGCTGGGAGACACTTGTTTCTTAGTCAATGCAATGGACTGAATATTTGGATACCCCCTCCTAAATCATATGTTGAAATCTCAACCCTTAATGTGATGGTATTAGGTGGTGGGTCCTTTGGGTGGTTATTAGTTCAAGGGGGAAAGCCATCATGGATGGGACTCATATACTTATAAAGAGACCCCAGAGTTCTCACTTGCTTTCTTTCTGTCGTACGAAGACACAAAGAGAAATTGGGCCATCTGCAACCCAAAAAAGGGCCCTCACCAGAATCTGACCATGCCAGTATGGCCTTGGATTTCTAGAATCCAGAACCATGAGAAATACATCTCTGTTGTTGATAGGTTACCCAGTCTATGGTACTTAGTTGTAACAGCTCAAACTCAGATAGTCAGTATCTAGAGTCTTGATATTCAAACACTACCTATATTGTTGTAGGATTTTATCTTTAAGTATGTGTTGCTTTGTTCCCCAGTATACCATAGATCCATTTGAAAGGGATAAGCAGAATCTTAGAGATTTTTACCGCTTATTCACTATTTTTGAGAAATATTATTTTCTCTTTGTGAAGATAGTATTAAATTCACGTTCAGGGTTATCATGAGCATTTACTGTGCTCTTGTATGTTTGTTTAACTAGAAAAGTGCCTATGTCAAAAGTTCACAGTCATATATCCTGCCTGCTATAGAGTAATGCATAGCTATGATGTCTCCTGAAATATTATTAACAGCCACATGGAGAAATGGTTAAGAAAGTTACAGATTATATTCATTTATCACAACCATTTCAAAAACATTTCCTGTGGGCCAGGAACTCTACTCTGCTGAGTGCTGGGTAAGCAGAGATAACAGGACCTCCTGCTGTTGCTGAATTTAGGCTCCAGGATGAAAGCACAAATGAACTACAAACTTTTATGTAAATTGCAGAAGTAGGATTGAATAATGTGGCTTAGAATGAAGAGTCAGAGATGGCCTCACAGATGAATGACATTAACCCGAGACCACAATAGTGCCCAGAAGTAATTCTGGTAACATCGGTTGGCAAAAATGTTTCAAATGAAGAGAATGCTATAAGTCCTTGAAGTAGGAACATGGATAAAACCCGGCTTATTCAAAAGACAAGCATGTGACTGGAATATATAGGTGAAGAGAGAATCGGTGGGAGATGAAACTGGGACAGTAGGGCTTTGTGATGGTGCAGTATATTGTAATTTTATCTTGCCTCAGCACCCATTTTAAAGATAAGTTTAACTTTCTCTTACTGAAGCAGGGCTTCAACACCCTCAACACGTACATCTTTTCTGAGTCTTCCTCTGTCTTCTTTGTAACATTCTTTACAGTAGATGGGGAAATGTAAGTTAAATGTTGACTTTCATTCTGTGAACCACCCTAGCAAATTATTCAAACCCAAGGAGGGGGCTGTGCCTCATTTATAGCTGGCTTATCTGAAATATATGTCAAAATCTGGCTTTTGAGACTGGCTTTTGAAGTAGGGAAAGTTTTGTGGGACTGATCCCTCAGTTTCTTTTCTTTTTTTAAAATTTATTTATTTATTATTTTTTTTATTATGGTATTGTGGGGTACAGTTAGGGGTTAGGCATACTAAAATGCTTCATTCAGGCACCCTTGATGATAAGAGGTGTCTCCCCATCCCCAGACAGATATTTACTACCATTAATCCCATCGCCCTCACCCTTCCCCCCATATTTTCCCACCACTGTCAGTCATTTTCTTGTGGTAATATGTTGGATGATCAAGGTCTACTATATGAGTGAGAACATGTGATACTTAGTTTTTTGTTTCTGTGAGAGGTCACTCAGTATTATGGACTCTAGTTCCATCCAGGTTGCTGTGAAATTCATGATTTCATTCTTTTTTATATATTTCTTGAATCTGACACTACATATAGTGTCAGAATTAAGTTATACAGAACACCCAGCTGGTGTTTACTGGATAATCTGGTGTCAGAAGTATGAGTGGTGAGTAAAGATCAGAAAAAGGTACTTTGTGGTTTTCCTTTTCCTCCTATTTCTCTTACAGTAACTAATAAAGTAATTGTAGGAAGTTACTCTGAGACTTTTTAATTTCTTGCTCAACATAGTTTCATCTTCTGGTTTTAGTATCAATTAATGGTTCTTGCCTGAATTATTTATACTGTGATGGTTGTAAAATGTCAAGTTTCATACGCAATCATTCTTAGCAGTTGGAATTCTATGTGAAGAATAGCCCTCTCCTCTTATCCATTAGTCTATCTATCAATCAATCATCATTATAGACTTATGGATTCTTATTTGAGGGTTAAAACACTGTTATTGCTATACATACTTCCTGGTGACAAGTCAACTGAAATGTTAACTTTATTGTAGTTCCCATGTATTAACACAACATTTTCCCCCCAATTCTACGAAGACATGAAATTGTGGACTATGCTCTAGTAAAAATCCTGCAACACCTTCTGCTGCAAAATACACATTTCTGATGACTTTCCTGGATGTTGTGTTCATGGGACTCATGATGGGGCCAGTGGCTACATGATACTTCTTCTACACAGACACCACCAGAGAGTGAGGCATATTCACACCCTCAGCAACTCTCTTGGAATTTCCCCTGAGCCAAAAACACTCAAAGCATCCCACTTTTGGCAAACATCTTCACTCTGTTTTACATTGTCAATTCTATTCTCGCAACCTATGATAATGCTGTCATTTCCAAATCTTGTCTCCGGCTGCAACATGCTACCACCTTTCTGGCAGCATGTTATTCCACCCTCAGTGCCTTGATATTGATGCTTCAAGAGACTTGAACACCACATTTCTGCTCTTAAGTGGTAAAAAAATAAAAATAAAAACAATTTTTAAAAAACTCCCAAGTTACTGGTGGTCCTATCCACAATAGTTTCTATTTTCTTCAAAGAATCTGGTTATGCACTTATTCAAGCAACAATGTGTGGATATCTTGACTATGACACACACACACCAAAGATACTGGTGAAAATTATTCTACACATCCAAAAATTCCAAATAGCATAATTGAATTGACTTCTCCACAGACCACAATCTTAGAAAACTAAGAGAAACCCTGGTTCTTCCCAGAAATGGGTGCAGCATGGGTTCGTATCAGAAGAGCACTAAGAACATGGATGCCAATGATATAAGATATGGCAGACAGAAACTGATTTTTTTCTCAAATTTTACTACACAAATAAACAGATTTGTTGGACTGACTTAGCCATGTAGAGGTTTTTTTGCATCACTCAGAAGGCAGACATACAACCAAATAAACACAATACTCTGTTTTGGCATTATGCTGATGCTTTCTGCTTGTATTTTTCCTTTGAAATATTGAAGGAAAGCACACAGGTGAGACTGGGTAGAAATTACTTGGGGACAAGTAAGAATTTTTGATGGTTCATTAGGGAATCTATTAAATTGATGCAGTATTGTATATTGATAAACAGTGTTAGAATTGTGTATCAACTACAAAAATAATGCATGTGAAATGATTTAACCATTAGAAGACCTTAGATTATTTGCTTCTAAAATTAATAAATTTTTATGCCATGAGATTATTATGAAAAACTGAGTAAGGTTATTAGGCAGGACTTTCATACTAGCAGAGTGAGAACCTCTGTAAATCCATTCCTTCATAAACACAACATAAATATTATTAAAGACAATTTTGGAAATTTTCGAAAGGCTTACAATATTCTGAATAGCATTTATTGAAAAAAAAATTCTGAACCTTAGTAAAAAATAGTGGGGCTTATGGAATTTTAACTTGGCCAACTCCCACATCTCTCTCCCTATCTTTGCCCTAACTGTGAAGAACAGCAGCCTCTGAAACACAGTAGTCATGAAAACCATCAGTCTTGAAACCACAACCCTTGCACCAAAGGGGGAAAACAAACTAGGAAATTCTCAGAAACCCATCCTCAGGACAGAGTTATTATATGACTTGTCTAAAAGCTCTGTGAAAAAGTTTTGCTATTTGTCCGTACTCATTCTTTGACCTAACTCGGAGCTAACTCTGAAGGAAAAGCCCTATACCA
>CAUYQG010233144.1:0-13057 GCA_963574415.1 Tarsius wallacei | reverse complement strand
AAGTATTGGGAAGATACTGTTCCCACTACACCATGATAATGTTTATGATGTGACAGTCTAATTTGTGTATAGAGAACATAAACAATTCAACCATTATAAAAGGTGCTGAGCCGGGTTTGGTGGCTCAGCCTGTAATCCCCCACTTTGGGAGGCTGAGGTGAGTGGATTGCCTGAACCCGCGGGTTCGAGACCCGCCTGAGCAATTTGGCAAGACCTCATCTCTACAATAAATCAAAAATTAGCCAGGCGTGGTAGCGCGTGCCTGTAATTTCGGCTACTTGGAAGGCTGAGGCGGAAGGATCGCCGGAACCCGGCAGGTCGAGGCTGCGGTGGCCGGGAGTGGCCACTGCACTCCAGTCTGGGCGACAGAGTGAGACTCCAACTCAAAAAAAAAAAAAAAAAGGTGCTGAAAGTCTTAAATTTTTTAAGGTACACTTTAATCCTTTAAATTCATGAAGGGGGTAATGAGAGATATTAGAAAGATTGAAAAGGCACTGATCAAGATGTAGTAATTTAAAGAGCTAATACTTATCAAAACTCTGTGGTTGATTGTTCTTCTAACATTAAATCATATGAGGAATTATCACCATAAAATGAATCAAACACACATTAAAAAATAAGTAGCATGCATTTAACTTTTATGTTTTATTTTTTTGTGAGTGGGAGTCTCACTCTGTCCCCATGACTGGAGTGCAGTGGCGCGCTCACAGCCTCTCCAGCATCCATCTGCTGGGCTCAGGCGATCCTTCAGTCTCAGCCTTCCAAGTAGTCAGAACTACAGGCACACTACCACGGCTGACTAATTTTTTGATATATTGTATAGATGAGGTCTCGCCAAGTTGCCCAGGCTGATCTCAAACCTGTGGGTTCAGACAATCCTCTCACCTCAGCCTCCCAAAGTGCTCGGAATACAGGCTTGAGCCACCACGCCCAGCCCACTTTAATGTTTTAAATGTTTGTTTTCCATTTGATTTACAAAAATGTAAAAACTAGAATAGTCTTCACGATCACCTAGTTCAGTGACTTTTAACAATCCTCAGTGAAACACAAAAGTTTCACCAAGGCGCCATTCATGTGTGTGTGTGATTTGATGTTATCTTAGATGGGTTAGAATTGCTTACATGCATACTCTTTTGCCAATCAATGACAAGGAAGATTAAATAACTGGACCAACCATGTCCATTCTTGGAACTTGGTATTTGTTCACTTTACCATGAAGCACACAATTATGTGCATGATGCATTAGGTGGACACCTAAATAAAGCTGGAATTCTGTAACTAAAGAAGGAGCAGGAATGGATAATGACTTAGCAAACATCCATGTCCACTATATGATGCCATCAACATATGGCCATATTAAAATCAGCAACTATGAATGACGATAAGATCAGACAAAATAAAACTAATCTGAATCTAAATGGAGTTCCCAAGTATAGTTGAAAGAATTTTTAAGCAAGCCTTCTCCAGACATTTAAACCTTCATAAGAATCAGCTTAAACATAATAGATGTACATAAATTATACGAATCTGAAAGATTTCAGTGAGTTAAATATTTAAGCACGGTTATGCATAACGATGCATTAATTAAAGAGAAAATTAAACGCTAAATTCAAGTAAACAAATGACCTCAACAAATTTGGCAGAAAAGATGACAGAAGCTGCTGCAAAAATGCATACCTTCACTGATAATGTAGACTTCAAGCCTATAATATGTAAGTAGACCTAGCAGGGAACTCTAGGTTACACTGAATGGCATGTCAGGATGGCCAAAAATTTAGTCTTAAAAATCAAGCTACTGTTGTCATGGTTATTACATAAAATAATTCCACTGCACAGATCAATGAGAGCTACTAAAGTAGAAAATTATACATGATGGTGGACGGCATTTACTGAACCCTTACTATGTGGTGCCAGGCAATATTCTAAGTGAACTACAGGTTTGCACAAAACATAGAATATAGGTGTTATTATTGTAGTCATTGGCACGTTATAGATAAAAACGCTGGAGGCATAAAAAGGATAGGAACTGCCTAGAGCCAAGCAGTTTGTAAGTAATGGAACTGGTAATCCCAGTCAAGCAATAAGGCACCAGAACCTATATATTTTTAAAAATGACTCTACTCTGCCTCCAAGAGCAGTGTCAGGGAGAAGGCATACATAGTTTTAGTGTGAAGAATTGAGTTTCATTTCCAAAAGAGAAAGAGACTTAAGCATTAACTTAGGAAAGTATCTGGCGCAGACTGAATCATGGTATTATTCAAGAGGATATAAAATAAATTTATAAAAATATTTTAGTATATTATTTAAATACTGATTTTTTTGTTTGTAGTATAGTATGTGCTGATTAATATCACTATGTGAAATCTTTTAAAACCCTGTTGCATCAATCAATTTCTAAACTACATAGTTCTTAGAGAATATGGTAGGATGTTTGATGTAAATTTCATGAGAATAATGGCAGTATTTGAAAATCATATGTGTAAAATCATTTTAAATCTGGGCCAATTTTTTCTTCTAAAAATATTGTTAAGCTCTTTTGTTGGTTGTCCAACTGTCCTAATAGATACTCAAATATTTTTGGTGACTATATGAGTGACTGCATAGGTAAATAAATTTAACTAAATAGATTGGTAGCACATATTTCTAACAGAGTTACATTTTTCCATGGTGCCTATTCAAAAATATTTTCTATATAAAAACTAGTTTTCAGGACCATTAGGGCTCACATAAGTCCTCTGTATTCCAAGTCTAAAGGAATTCGGTAGTCAAAATTAGATACTAAGAATATGAAGTTTTCTTGAAAGTGGTGAAAGTTGAAAATAAAATGATTAACTGTAGACTAATAAACACTATATATTTGATAGAGGCTTAAATCATAAAAGAAGGATGGTCCGGGCTCGGTGGCTCAGCCTGTAATCCCAGCATTTTGGGACACCAAGTCGAGTGGATTGCCTGAGCCCGTGGTTCGAGACCAGCCCGGGAAACTTGACCTCCTCTCTACAATAAATAAAAAATTAGCCAGGTGTGGTGGCGCACACCTGTAGTTCTGACTACTTGGAAGCCTGAGGTGGAGGTATAGCCTGAGCCCTGCAGGACAATGCAGGGGTAGCCGGGAGTGTGCCACTGCACTTCAGCCTGGGCATCAGAGTGAGACTTCAACTCAAAAAAAAAAAAAAGGAAAGACTTGTGAAATGACATCAGGGTAGTCTTAAGTTTCATCCTGTGAATTCATTAGAAGGCAGCCTTGAATGATAAAGATAACTTGAAGACAGCAATTTAATGAAAACAAAATCAACAAAGAGACCAAATTGGTAGAAACTGCCACTAGAAATGTATTGTGTGTATGGGGAAGAGGGGAATTGTCACTTGATATGAGCATTGTTATCTAAGACAACTACATTAGCAAAGAAACTTTAAAAATTCTAAACAGTAGATGAATTATGTGTATATAATTTGGAAAGGACCCTTCTTCAACTGATAAGATGAAAGGGCAAAAAAGAAAGGAAATGTTTTGATACATGTATTAATTGTATAATCATCAAATCAGGGTAATAAGCGTATCCATCCTCTTAGACATTTATTATTTCTTTGTAGTGGGAACATTCAAAATCCTGTTTCTAACATTTTGTAATGTACAATACATTAGTGTTAACTATAGTCACCCTACTGTACAAAGGGACATCACGTCTTATTGTGCCCTATAAATATGTACAGTTATTGTGTCAATTAAAGTTAAAAAAATGCTTCAGTTAAAAAAGGAGAATATTTTTTGCAGTGTTTGCTTTTTTATAACTGCATATGTTTTGATGTAAAACTGCGATTAAACCCTTCTAAAATGACTAGTTTTATAATGAACAGAATATCAAGAAAATAACATTACAACAGAAAATAGCTAAAGACATGAAGTGCTTATATGTTATGATTTGGGGGAATATCTAGCAAGATATTGTATATAAGACAACATAGAAAGGCAATGAAGCTTTTTCCATTCTGCTGAAATGAATTCTCTGCTTCTCATAAGAAAATTTTTCCAAAATAGTTTGAATATATACCGTTTTATCTTCAAATTATGTTTTAGTCATTTTATATTGTTGCCTGAAATCATTGGTGAGAGGATATTAACATCTAGTTTGATTCAAATGAGATTAGTTATTTTGCCTGCCAGTCCTTTCTGTCATTTTATTATGCCTTAGGAACATTTTATTTAAAGGATAAAAAAAAGAAGTTTTCGATTTAGTGCTACTGGATCTCTAGAATTACCAAATGACAATTAACAGCTTGATTTTCTTAGAAATCAGGTTCATTTTTTTTCTCCAACTTAATATCAGAAAAATCTAAAGGTAAATGAAATGTTAAAAATTCATAGGACAGCCTCCCTGGGAAAATGCTATTAGTGTGGAACTGCTAACCATGAACAAATTACTGCAATTAGAGTTACCTGAGAGGCGTAGTAAGGCACTCTACCTCACTAAAGTTATGTGATTCCAGAATTTGTGTTCCTTGCATTAATATTAAGACTCTCTGAGTACGTAGGGAAAGATACTTAATGATTATTCATTTGATAAAGCACTTTGGTGTCAAAGGGAGTTCTTCTGAGTTTAGATACTTGTAAATCTGGAGTAATTATAGATCTTTGGGGAAATTCATCTGTATGTCGGTCTTAAAATGAGATCTATAAGAAAACTCACTCTTCTATAAGCTAGTTGCAGAATAATTTTTTTAAAAACTTGCTTTTTTAAAGAACCTTTTATTCCTCACTCTTATGTCTGCATAAGAGTTAAAAGTCATACATACTAATGTACTTCATGAAAATTTCCCTCAGTATTCTTTGTCATTTTGATTTAGTGATGTAATTGAAATGAAAGTATTTAAAAACTATTACATAGTATAGAAATATCTATTTACATGCAAGAAACTGAAGTAGTTAACAAGAACTAATAAAAAATACCATTATTGAAGATACTTCTGGATCTAATGAGGATAAAAAAAGAGGCAAGCTCTCTAATATTTATATAATGTTATCTCTCTTCATACAGACATATATATATATAACTTCTTTTAGCTAAAGCTTCAAATATGAAACTTGTTCTGAGTTAAAGATAAATCATGCAAATTTAGAAATATCTGAGAAAAATGCTACTTTATTTTAAAATTATGTTATTATTTTAAAAATAAATGTTCTCTATTGCTGCTTGATAGCTTCTCAATTCTATATCTTTGAAACTTTCCTTTTTTATTTGAATTAATAACATGGAGAGAGACCTGGAAACAACTTTTATCAAACTTTTCAGAAAGAACTTTACAACAGGTGGGTATAATTAGAATGACAGGGTATCTCTGGAGACAAAAAAAACTGAAAATAATATGGTGAATTTTGACAAGAATGAATTTAATGTTCAGTGCATTGCTTCAGTTAATCAGTTTTATAACTGTGGTTGCCATGAATTCAATATAAAAAAGAGCATCATGTACTGGATAATTTTTTTTTCTACTGAGGAAAAATTACCAAAATTTATAGGAGGCAAATTAAATGGTTAATTCAGTCAACAAACTTAGTACTTTCTCTATGTGAGGCAGCTACATATATAGATAAGGTACAATTCTTTCCCTTAATTCTCTTATAGCGTTTTTTTGGGTTCATGGGGATCGGGGTCTCACTCTGTCACCTAAGCTGGAGTGCAGTGCCACAATCACAGCTCACTGCAGCCTCAAACTCCTGGCTCAAGCAGTCCTCTGGACTCGGCCTTCTGAATAGTGGGGACTACAGGTATACACCACTGTACCCGACCAATTCTTTTATTTATTTTTTGTTATATGGTTAAACAAAGAAAACAATGTGTGTTATTTATTTCAGAGAATGCAAACATTTTTTAGAAAGATCAGTTTGGAAATAGGTATTGTCATAGAGAAAAAAACTTGGGTCAGTTATACAATTGACTTTTATGAGAGGTGCCTTTCATAGACAGTGGTTCTCAACTAAATATCATATATCTCTTAGTTAACATCTGGAAATAATAATGCTTGGGATTTTCAATGATTGGGGATTACAACAAGCATTTAGTGGTAAAGTCTGAATTCACAAAACATCCCACAGTGCTCATGACATTCTCACATCACAAAGAGTTTTCTCACTCACATTGTCATTAACATTAAGACACACTGGCACTTAGCTTTATACTGAAGGGGATATAACAACAATTGCAGCTAGTATTTTTGGTGGAAGTTGTACACATTTCATATTTTAGATCTTTGAGCAGCCATCTCTCAGTTTATGATTACTCAAAGTTAATTTTTCAGTTTCTGATTTTGAATCTGAATATTCCTTTAAATTCTCCAATTCTACCACTTTGAATCTCAGATCCTGACACCTGATTTTTTAAATCTACTTCTAACCTCTTAGCTTTCCATATATGTTTATGAAACCATCCTCATAAAGTGACCAAACAATAACTACTTCATTAAAACTCTGATTTCAGAATTGTTCTTGTTCATAATAAAGATATTACCCTAATTAGCAATAAATTTAATGTTACTTTGCCACACAATTTTGTTATATGTCAAAAATATCTACTATATCACACTGAATAGGAAAGCACAGAAAAACAGCAATTTACAGTTGATATTTAAGTTACAGTTATTTAGCATTTTCATAGACACATGTTTACATACATTAGTTAGCTGCCGTATATGTGTGTGTCTATATATATATACTTTAAAAAGAATTTTAATAAGTAACGGCAATTTTGTCTCTTCCCATTTTGCCAGCCACTTTAATAAGCATATTGCTACCTAACAGCTCAGCAAATATTGTTTGAATCTCTGTGTTTATTAAGTCCAGACTGAGTTTCAGGAAAATGTCTTAAAAGAGATGGAAAAAAAAAGAATAAGTAAAATTCCCAAAGAAGAAACAGAAAGCAAGAACATTGAAAGGGTGGATCAATATACAGTGTGTTGAAAAGATGCTCAAAATGATAGGTTAGGTTAAGCTCATGTGGAGGAGTAGTGAAAAAGCAAATTTAGAATGGTAGATTATTTAGCTTCTGAAATCCCTTGAATTAAAGAGTCAAGGGGTTTGGACTTTCAATTAAAATTTTTAAAGATCTAATGAAAAGCCCAAAGCAAATATCTTAGCCCGAGTTTTTAAGAATGCAGAACCTGAGGGTAAGTTTATATGCTCCTATTTTCTTAGGGAATGAATCTCAAAGAACAGAAGTGAGGGGGAAGGCATTGAAGCTGGGGAGAAAAAAACCTGAATTAAGCTGGGCACTCATAAGTGAGGAGATTTATATGAGAATCCATATAAACTCCATCCGGAGTGTTTCTCACGGAGAGAAAGGAGAAAGTAAAAACGATTTAACCAATTGAATTCTCAAGTTACATAGGCTAAACAGTCACCCTATCGGCAGGTAATATGCAAATTGTATAAGAAATGAAGCAATGAATGCTAGGTTGCACCTGTTTGAGGCTGATCAGAGCCTAAAACAGAGCTGAAAGAGGGAGCGGCGATGTCTAGATGGTAGGAAATGTGTAGGAGATTCCTGATATGATGATATTTAGAAAAACCAATTTCATGGCGTAATTGAGAAAAGAATGTTAAAGACAGGAAGCCCAGTTAAAATATGTTTTAAAGAGTCCAAGTGAACTTAGCAAAATTCTTTACTGGCATAGTGGTATTCAGAATAGAAAGAAAAGAGTGACTATGAAAAAATACAGAAAAATTAAATTTTCAGGGCCTAGCAGGTGACTGGATATGGGATGATAAAAAGAAATCAAATATGATATCACATTATTTAATTTCTGTTGATGAATTTTTTCTGAGTAAGTGTTAATGTTAAATATGTTTTAGATTTATTGAATTCACAATGCTTTGATTTCAATGGTAGTGATTTTCCAACCATGCAGTGCCTGTACAATGACCATTTGTATAACTAATTCTGAATAGTACCCCACATCTTTAAAATAAAAAAATTAAAAAAGAAAAGTGTAGCTAAACATATAATGTAGAATATACTATCATTTTTACATTTAATAAATGTTTTCTGCTTTCTTTCTCAGACTATAGCAATTACAGCCATAGTCATTTGTGCAGTAACCCAAGAGATCAGGGAATGGCATTTTTCTGAAAGCATGACATCTATGATTTCTCTTTTCCAGAAGTGTAGGATTGGGCCAAATGATCAAGTTTATTTCAGAAAGTTTATATAGAGTAAATGGAATATTTTTTGCAAAAACAACTCACACACACACACACACACACACTGAATATGCATTTGGCAATATGATTATTATTTTCTGTGTTGGGTAATAGGCAATGTAGCTCCAAACTTAAAAAAAAAACAAACAAAAAATAGCTTTCATTGCATTAAAGTTAACTGAACAGTGAACTATCGCCTTACATAAACTCCATCTCTCCATGGCCCTTTTTGTGTGAATTCATGAGCAATAAAAAGGGTAACTGGAGAAAGTGACTGACTGGTGTTTACAGCTCATCTTATCCCCATGATTATTACAACCATTCTCTGCTCAGATAGCCCTTTGGTGACTAACACATGACACACAAATATCTTCATGTTTTTTGCCCCCACAGAGATATCTGTCTGCAGAACTCTTCTCCAGATTTCCTTATTACCAATTGTTTAACCATGTTCTTACCAAGTCCCTGCTCATCCAGCCAAACTACTGTACACAGCCCATGAATAACCACCCATCTGTCCATCGATCTTTCCAAGCAAAGTGAACAACCACTGTTATTCAAGGATGTCTCAGAAAGGAGCTGCAGTATTGCTGCTGCCCACTGTCAGGTGGTACCTACATATTGTGAAGAACCATTTCTAAACCAGGTCCAGGTCTCCTCTTCTTCTGTCTCCTGATTTTTGAGGACTTCTCATGAGCCTGTAGAGAGAAAATGTAGTATAGCAGATGTGCAGACTATGGACATTTGTGTCATTCTTCATGCAACTTACTTGCTTGTTCAGGTATTGCTTCAGTACAATTATATAGATACCAATTTCATTTGATGACGGAGTGCTGCTGTTTACTCCCAACTTTATGAGTTAGCGGGTCAGATAACTGAGCATATGGCTTCAATGACATGAGGGCAACTGGGAGTTATTTGGCCTGATAATTCAATCAGAGCCCCGGGAGGCGTCAGATGATCATTCCTTATTTTTCTAACACTTAAGCAGGAGGATAGCAGTGTTTTAGGACTATATATTGGTACATATATCTGAAATAATTGTGTCTGCATTTTATATCCCATTCTCCATCAGAGTTCTGGTATCTACAGTATTCAAGTAAAGTGTAGCTTTTGTGTGTGTGTGTGTGTGTGTGTGTGTCAATACACCATTTGGAAATTTTGTAAGAAAGGTGTCCCGTACTGCTGTACATTTGCTACTTTCCTCTACAAAGTAGATCTAGAGCTACATGTAAATCTTGGCAACAAACAAGTGCATATTTCCAAAGAATTTAAGTGCATATTTCCAAAGCTTTAGTCAACCAACTCGGTGTACCAACCATCACTGTATACCACCTCATGTATGAAAATTTTCTACCTGAAATACCAGATTTGTTAACTTTGTATCAATAAAAAAATTCACGATTATTGTCAAGTACTTAAAACTTATATTAACTTATTAGAACCGACCTTGAAAATCCAAACATAGTATGGAACCATAAAATTGAAAGCGTTCTGACATTTTCTAGGATATAGGCTTTCTTGCCTTACCCCAAAATGGTTCATCTACTTTTAAAGTGTGTACATGATGAATTTTATATAAGTTATCATCTCAATAAATCTATAGCCTTATAATCTATGCAAGGAAATGTATATCTCTGTAAATGCACAGGCCATGTATAGGCAATATCTGTCTATTAAGTAAAAAGTCTTATGAGACTTTAACATGTAACTACCTTAGGCTTCCTTTGTGCTTTAAACATCTCAGGGATCTCTCACTGAATGGCATTAAAATCATTATTTTTGTTCCTTGTTTTTTACACCAATACCACTTCCCACTCTGCACCCTCTGAACTCCAGTGAGCTTTCAAATAACTGCTCCCTTCTTTATTCAGTTCTCCACTTGTGTGTCATCTCCCAGATGAAACTGACCTGGTCACCAAATCTAATCCTCTTGCATCCTGTTTCTTTCTGCTACTTTACTCATGCTGTTTTCTTGAGGACTGCGCATTATATGAAATAACATTGTTAGTGTTATTGCTGTAACATAAAAAGGGCTTAAAGAGGCTCTGTGCTGCCCTTTCGCCTGTTCTTCCACTTGGTCTAGAATTTGACCTCAGAATGCCAGTGTCAGTTTTTACTCTCTGAAACTAAAGAATTCCACCTCAAGAAACATGTTTTCTAAGGATCTTCTTTGGCATTCAAAAATGAAACCAAGGCATGTAGATATAAATTAAATGAAAAGCTATATTGAAAATATATTTGGATTGTATAAATGTATTTTATTCAATATAAAAAATTAAACGAATGGAAAATAAAAGTATGACTGATTTCTGCAAATTTTTTTACTGTGTTTCCACTGTTATTCTGAGGACATTCCTGGAAGTTAAGGGAACTTAATAAGACTGACATCTTCTGCCTATAAAGAATACATTTGTATATTTGAATTAATTTAAAATGAGTGTGGAGTTCACTGTGATTAAAGTGCTTTTAAACGTTGATGGCATTCTGTCAAAAATGTCTAAAATGATTATTTTAATATATGATAGTTTATAATAAATGATACCTAAGTTGATTTCCAAAGAAGTAAAAGTATGTGTTGTTGAAGTAACATTTTTTGAATTTGTGCCTTTAAATGTAAGTTTTATAGTATATTACTTTTTCTTTTTTGTTATTACATTTTTCAATACA
The DNA here is from genome assembly GCA_963574415.1 of Tarsius wallacei. NCBI lineage: Eukaryota > Metazoa > Chordata > Mammalia > Primates > Tarsiidae > Tarsius > Tarsius wallacei. Next base: position 2,193 of record CAUYQG010233144.1, on the reverse strand, counting down.
AGAGAAAACATAGTTTTACCATAAACACCTACAAAAAAATACCAAAAGGCATATAAAAGCATAAATTATATGAATTATTCATTTCTTTTACATTAATGTTCATCATTTATGTAAATCTATATTTATATTGCTTTGTATAGTTCACATCAGGACTTCAAATAGTATTTAATAAAGGAAATGTCACAGTCATGTCTATTTTATAAATGTTATTCCATCTTCTTTGTCATAATACAATAGAAGAATCACCATGTTATTACCTTCAAAGTGGTCTAATTTTTAAAGTTTAACATTTTATTGAGGTATAATTGACATACAGTAAACTATTGTGTAAATATACAGTCATATCAGTTTTAAAATATGTATACGTAGGTGAAACTACCACCAAAATCACAATAATAAACATATCCATCACTTGCAAAGTTGCGTCATGCCAGTGTACAATCACTTTTTTCTACCACTGCCAGTCCCAAATTCCCAAGAAACTGTTGATTCACTTTCTTTAAATATTTATTTGCCTTTTATATATTTTTATACAGAATTTTATCTCTATAATTTTAATCTTCATAAATTTTATTCTTTTGTTTTATATTGTGTTAAACACACTTAGCACAATATCTAGCCTCTTAACATATTTTTGTGTACAATACAGTAATATGAACTATAAGTACAATGTTGTACAATGGTTCTCTAGAACTTATTCATCTTGTAAAACCGAAATTGTATATGCTTTGAAAAGGAACTCCTCTTTTTTCCCTCTTCCAAGCCCCTGACAAATACCGTTCTATTTTCTGTATCTATTAATCTATTATAGATTTTTCATATGAATGAAAACATGCAGTATTTGTCTTTCTGCAAATATGCTAGTTTTATTTAGCATAACCTTCTCTAGTTTCAGCATGTTGCTGTATTTAGCAGAATTTTCTTTGTTAAAGCTGAACAGTATTCCATTCTGTGTATACTCAAATGTGCCATGTTGTATTTATCTGTTTATCCACTGACAGATATTTAGGTTGATTTCTTATCTTGGCAATTTTGAATAATTCATCAGTAAAAATGGGAGTGCAGATATCTCTGTAGCATCCTTATTTCAAATTTTTGGATATATATACAGAAGTGAGATTATTGGATTATATTGTAGTTCTACTTTTAATGTTCTGAGGAGTCTCCATATTGTTTTTTCTACTGGTTATATCATTTAACATTTCCACCAATAGTGTCCAAGGGTTCCATTTTCTTTTTACATTACTACCAGAATTTTAATCTTTTATTTGCCCTTTTAAAAATAGCTACTCTAACCAGTGTGTGGTGATATTTTACTGTAGTTTGATTTGCTTTTCTCTGATAATTAGTAAAGTTGAGCATCTTTTCAGATTACTGTTGACCAATTGTAAGGCTACTTTGGAGAACTGTTTATTCATATCCTTGGTCCATATTTTGACTGGGATTTTTTTTGGGGGGTTATTAAGTTTTAGAAGTTCCCCATATGTTTTCTATATTTGCCCTTTTTCAAAGATATAGTTTACAAATATTTCTCTCATCCTATAAAGAGAGCTTTTGACTAGAATTTTTTTGTTATTAAGTTTTAGAAGTTTGCTATATATTTCTGATATTTACCCTTTTTCAAATATATACTTTGCAAATATTTATCTTATTCTATAAAGTCAGTTTCATTCTGTTGATTGTTCTTTTGCAGTGCAGAAACTTTTGAGTTTTCTGTAACTCTATTTGTCTGTTTTTGCTTTTGTTATTGTACTTTTGTGCATACTTAAAAGAATGCCTTGATTAATGCCATAACTCTTTTCTCCTGTTTTCTTCAAGGAATTTTATGGAAGTAGGTCTTATGTTTCAATCTTTAATCCATTTTGAGTTGATTTGGAGTACAGTATAAGATAAACATCTAATTTCATTCTTTTTCATGTGTGTATCCAATTTTCCCGGCACCATTTGTTGAAGAGACTGGCCTTTCACTATTGTATATTCTTGGTATCCTTGTAAAAGACAAGTTAACAGTGTATGTGTGGGTTTATTTTTTATTTTATTTTTTATTTTTTATTTTTTTTTGAGTTGGAGTCTCACTCTGTCGCCCATACTGGAGTGCAGCGGCCGCTCCCCGCCACCGCAGCCTTGACCTGCTGGGCTCCGGCGATCCTTCCGCCTCAACCTTCCAAGTAGCTGGAACTACAGGCGCGCGCT